>SNQJ01S0014124.1:49232-77961 GCA_010110895.2 Picea sitchensis
AGTTGCTTTATGTCTATTAATTCACCCACATTGTGAATTAATTGTCACTTTATGACTTAAGTGACATATTTCACTTTTGACTTAAAGCTCCTAAGTCAAAGTGAAATTAGAATCATAAAGTAAAGTACAAGGGTAATAGTCTTTCCCCTTTGTGCTTAGAGACTCATAAGCACATGGGGACCACTTTCCAAGGTATCCAAATCTCAACAGGATTAATCCTATAAATAATATATCAATAATAATAAGAATACTCTTTGCAGTTACATTATTTCAACACTAACCATTCTTTAGTTTCTTTTGTATAATTGTTGTAAGTTTCATTGTAATTTATCCTTGTTATATTTCACTTGTATATTTCATCTTGTATTTATCTCAACTGTAAAGTTATATTCTTTATTTAACTATACTTAGATCATTTATTTATTCTTTGTGTACAAACTTAATTGACCTCTTTACCCAATCTTTAGGCACTAGTTTTAGTTGTCCTTTTAGGGAAAGGTTTGATTGTCATTTAAGTTAGGTCTCCCTAACTTAAGAATTAAAATTAACTCCTAGATCACTTAATCAACTTAACATAGTTAAATAGGGTCTACCCCCCTTGGCTTCCCTAGGAGTGAGCCTAGACGGAAGAAGTCCAAGTCGAGGTGACAGTGGGTTTGGACTTAGGCATTGTGCCTCCAAGGGCACACCAAGTGGATTGGAGACTTTTCCACACTTGTAGGTGTGTATTAGGAGGGCAACAAGGTGAAAACTCTAACCCGAGAATTTTCCTTGGATTTTGCAAGAACCCTAATGCTCAAGACAAAGAGAGAGACTAAAATATCCAAGGGTACAAGAGAGAGAGGTGCACTTCACTCCTCACATCTCTAATACAAGATGATGAATGAATGAATGATTAAAGGACTCTCTCATTCCTCTATTTATCTGAGAGGTAAGGGAGGCCAACAATATAAAGTGGCCCTAAACCCTTACCAGCAACCTTTCTCTAACAAGAAGGTCCACACATGTCAAATGTTCCACTCCAAAAGGACACATGTCAAACGCTCAACTTCAAAAGGCCACGTGTCAAGCTCCAAGGTGACATCATCAACAAGCAAGGCTCCAAGGTATGGGTGCTCCTCAAGCAAGGTCAAACACTCCTCCTCCAAGTTCTCCAAGGCTCCAACACTCCTCCAAAGCTATGTGCTCCTTCGAGTCCACCAGACCTACGTAAACTCCCTTTACCCAAACCAACATAAGTCAAGAACAAGCCTTCATGTAAGTGATCCAAGTGTACCATGCCATCTAGGGCTCAACACCCTCTAGAATTCCAAGCACTCCTCTTCCAAATCAAGGTGTCTTCCAAGCAAGCAACTCAACATTCATGTGGTCATCATGAAGAAGTCACCAAGCTATCTAAATGTCTCCAATGCTCCAAGAAAGAATTCCACATAAGCATTGGCAAGGTCTAGCAATCCAAGAGTAAACCACCACCGCATGTACATGTCCATCACAAAACGACCAAAGGATCATCCACATACCATACACCCAACATCGCACGAACCATCCCACGTCATGGTGTAAACACTTTCGAAGTAACCCCGAAAGCTAACAATACCAAGGGTCAGACAATGGAATCACCCACGTATCTCATAATAAATGGAGCAGCGAAAGATGAAGTACTCCTCTATCTCGACATCCTAAAGATGGCACAATTGGCAAAAACTGTCCAACCGGTCAGTCTGGTAGTCCATCTCAACCCGAAGTCTATGTGAGCCCCCCCAGAACTGGCCTAAGGGAATGCAAAGAGAGTGCGCCCAATGTCGACATGTGTACAGGGGTTGGATGATAAGTCCATCCCTCACCTCCATGAAGTGGTCAGGTAGAAGGCCATCTTTGGAAATAACCCACCATGATTTGTCTAAGTGGCTAAAACAAACTCCCTATAGATGTTATCCTAGATAATACTATTCAACTCCTATCCAATCGATAAGAGGTGGCCAAGTCCATTGAGGGAGTATCTAAATGAAGGAAGACAGTCCATCAAGATACCCATTGCCTTGAAAAGATCTAAGACCCCTGCAAACCAACACCGCAACGACTCAAAGGGCTAGATGAGGCAATGGACTCTTATGAATGAAAATCCAAGTATAGATACCTATCCCACCCCTATATCGAGTTGGGGAAACTTTAGACGCGGTGTAGAAAGGAAACAACGTTGAACACAATCACAAGCTAGAGTGGTCAAGCACAGAACTCAGCAAGAATGATTGATTAAGTTACTACATGCTTGCATCTAATGATGCATCCAAGGAGAAGGGATTGCACTCTCTCAATCGAAGTTCAATCAAACTCTAGCAAGCAATGCCCCAAAACCTCTAAGCCATAAAGTGTTGTGGACCGGACAAGGGTATCCTTGAGGGACATCTTGGACTACATGTCCTGAAAATGGTGCCACAAACACTATCTCTAGAGGATGGCTAAGGATCTATAACCCTTGTTGACCCGGGGTTGAAGGGCATGTCTTCAGATTGAAGCAAGGCCCTAAGAATTGTACTCCCAACTAAGTATAGGTGTTAGTGATCTCAATCTCCTCCCCTTTGAAAAAGAAATGGTGATCCAGAAGAACCTTCTTTGACCCATTGAAGATCATACCCTTGGTTTTACCCAAGTTGACCATCAACCATCTAAGTTGCGCTTTACATCCACTGTCATTTGCATCTTCAAAATCTTGAATCTTTGCAGCATCGTTAAACTCACACAAACATTAACCTCTTTGATACATACAGCCAAAAGGTGTTGCCTAACCCGACTATATCACCCAACCCAAGGATGGCCACAAATATTGCATGTCAACGTCGCGACCCACCCCTTTGCTTTCCCAATTTTATGTTGGGTGGGGGGCCAGTTACTTTGGTTGCATATACAAAAGTGGTTTTTTGGATCAAATGTCCCCTTTGCATATTCAATCAATGCCTTTGATGGGCAGAGATTGGCATTCCCTTGGGCTTCAATTAACCTTTATAATGTGGGAGTTGAATTTCCACTCCCACTTCCAATCTCAATCCCAACACGACCCTCTACTTGGGCATCATAATCATTGTCACTGTTGTTGCTATTGGAGGAGTGACTCATGTTGCTCATTTGAAGTTTATGTATAGATTTTTAATTTTTGGCAACCTGCAACAAGGGTTTCTAATTAAAATTTACCTGTTGAATTTGTTTTTAAGTTTTCAT
Organism: Picea sitchensis; assembly: GCA_010110895.2. Taxonomy (NCBI): domain Eukaryota; kingdom Viridiplantae; phylum Streptophyta; class Pinopsida; order Pinales; family Pinaceae; genus Picea; species Picea sitchensis. The sequence continues at coordinate 52,449 of SNQJ01S0014124.1, forward strand.
GGTTGATGACATGCATAAAAGGCTAAGTTTAAAAGCTGGAAATAATAAACATAAAAAATATATATATATGTTCAGAAATTAAAAAACAATAGTGATTTGAGTCATTTGATCCTACCTCCACACTGCTAGATAAAAGGAATTGTTGATAAATCAGATTCAACACCATGCTCCTCCTCCTTGGCAGCTGATAGAGCTAAAATCAGCCTCCTCTTTGGTGGCTAAAAGATAAATTGACCACAACCTGTTGTTACAACACTTCCTCTTCGTTCTCAACTCAAAGAGAAGTCAACCTTGGTCAGTAAAAGAGAAATTGGTCTCTTCCTTTGACAACTTGGCCACAACCAAGTTAACCACTATCAGCAACAGCACCTCCCTCTTCCTTGGTAGCTCAAAGAGAAGTCTATGGCTCAATTGAAAGAGAAATCACAGCTCAATGAAGGAGGAAATCGGCAGCTCAAGAGAAATGGCAGCTTAGCTAAAGAGAAAATCCAAATAGGAGTGAATGTCAAACAAGAGAGGTAAAGTATATGTAAAGTGGAATCAGGTTTTTAATTTAGTAGATGTTTTTTCTACTATTTTTTTTTAAGTTTCTTATGTTTTATCATAAAAAAGATTAAAAAAAAATTTGGGGAGGGAGCAAGCACCCACACGTCCCATTTTTTGGGAGGGGGCGCCCACACACCCCCTTTTGGCGAAACGCATATCGTACACTAGCGAAATATTTTGCCATGCATTTCACCGCATTTCGTGAAAAAGGGGGCATGGCAAAACATTTTGCAGACAGCATCCCATCCCATGGGTACAGGGAGCAAATCCCCAAACCTGCAAGATGCATCCCCATATAACATTGCTCAATACAAGTTGGTACAAGTCAAAATCTTCAAACCCTAGCTAGGGAAACTATACAAGAACCCTAGCCACCAACTCCTCCTAGCTAGGAATCACTCTCAACCAATGTCATACACTCCACCAAAGATCCTCAACAAGCTAACATACACACGAACAAGTCCTCCTTGGCACCCTTACTCGCATCACAAGTGAACAAGATAGTCTCCCTCCACTTTCTCCACATCAAGCACTCTTATTAACATTAGGGTTTCCAAATACCATAAAACCCTATCTTATTCTCTCACAAGAACTACAAGATCAAGTGTTCTCTTCACCCCTCTAGGGCTTCTCCCAAGAACAAGTTCTCCTTGGCACCCTTACTCGCATCACAAGTGAACAAGATAGTCTCCCTCCACCTTCTCCACATTAAGCACTCCTATTAACATTAGGGTTTCCAAATACCATAAAACCCTAATCTTATTCTCTCACAAGAACTACAAGATCAAGTGTTCTCTTCACCCCTCTAGGGTTTCTCCCAAACCCTAGCTTCCTTGTCTACTTACGGATAACCCTAGCCCTAGATTTCCCTTGAATTTCCTCAACAACCCTAGCACTCAAAACAAAGAGTGCAATCACATGTGAAGAAGAGTACAAAGAAAGAGACTTAGTTGCTCTACCTCACAAATCTCTAATAAAAGTATGTAAGTACAATGATGAATGAAAGGACTCTCTTCTCCCTTATTTATATAAGAGGTGAGGGAGGCCAACAATACAAAGTGGACCTAGTCCATTACAAGCAACCTAACTACAAGAAGATAGGACCACATGTAGAGACCTCCAACTCTAGGTGACCCATGTCAAGCTCCAAGGCATGCATGTTAAACAAATAAGGGTCCAAGGCTAAACACTCCTCGAGAAAGCTCCAACACTCCTACAAAGGCCTCCAATGCTCCAACACCACTCCTTAAGCCATGTGTACCTCTAGGTCCACTCCACCTACATCATCATTCATCAACTCAAGCATCCTTAAATCAAGTATAAGCCTCCATGCAAGCCACTATGTATCCCTACGCCATCTAGGGCTCAACATCCTCCTCCAAGGTAAGTCGTCCTCCCAAGCAACCAACCAACCTCTCCAGGTGTGCATCTCATTAAGAAAGTCATCATGCCATCTAGGTCTCCAACGCTCCAAGGAAGTGCGCCACTTGTTACCACTTGAACTAGCACCCTTCTGAAAAGTCCCAACACAGGTGCTAACTTGGGCAACAAGATGCAAAATGCACCACTGTCACCTCAGTACAATTTCCCCTTCACTTTAGGCCAGCTCCTAGAATCCAAGGGGGGTACCCCTATTTGATTAAGTAAACCTCTTAGTGAATTAATTACCATGCAATCTTATGATTTACTTCAAAGAATCCGCAAATGTATAACAACTAGATGCACAAGGATTCCAATGCATGATTAAATGCTTCAAAAATAACCAACTAGAAGAAATAGTATAAACCACCAATTATCCACTTAAGAGGGATAAGAACTAATGGATGTGTGCTTCAAATCTGATATGAAAAATAAACAATGTAAACGACTTCAGATTTGCAATTAAATGATTATCTCTCAACAAATGAAACTTCAAAAAGGCATGAACCACCTTTAAGCTACTTCAGGGCACAAAGACTGAAATCGTTTAGCATAAATTGATAGTGAGATGTGTTATAAGCATTAATCAATTATATGCTAGAAAAGGACAATCTTGTGACTATCCACAACTTCAAAATCTATTTTTGTGATTAATTAATGCAAAAATTTCAGATTGGAAGTGATGAGAAAACCATCCAAGAGAGAGAAAATCCACTTAAAAGCAAGAGACATCTTGGATGTTTCACTAGGGCTAATAATATACAACAAAATAACGACCCGATAAGTGTTAGAATCAAGCTCCAAATAAATATAACAATGAACTAAGTGTGAACTTCATAAAATACATGGTGAATCCCCCTTAGGGTTTCCAATGTTAGCACTAGAATTCACCAACAAGATCTCAAAGTAAAAGATATGCAGTTATAAGCACTTTAGAGATCAATTTCACCACTAGATATGTAAGATAAACTTGTAATAACAATCTACAAATGAAATGTAGGCTAGGTATGAGTAAATATGAACCTTTGAGCACCAAAACCTAGCCTTCAGGTTTCTTCAAACCTAATTTTTATTGTTGTTATGTATTTTCCAGATTTGAGAAATCCTTAAATCAACCCACAACAAGTTAGATAACACCTTGAAGCACAATTCTATAGGGTCGTTTTGCCTTTTTAGGGATAGAGATAAACAATTCATCACAAACCCTTAACAAAACTAGTATAGGAAATGAAATAATCAATGATCTATGCACTAGGCTAGGAAAGAAATCCAAATTGAGGCTTTTCTTTGAATTTTTCACCATTAGATTTCTTTCTAAACAAACAAAAGTAAACGATTTAGATTTTAGGTTTTTTGGGTTGGTTGTTGGGAGAAGACGAGTGCCTTATTCCCACTAGGGCTTATGGGGTCAAGCAAAATGCCCCTCTAAAAATTGATCCTTCTTATCTTAAGGATTAGGGTTAAGAGATTAAAACCCCTAGAGTAGAATAATCTCTTATCTAATCAAGATAAGGTATGAAGACCAAGGCCCTACAAGAAAAAATTTCAAGGGGGAAAAAAACCTTCACCAACAAGATCAACTATAACTTGAATAAAATACTTAAAACCCTTGCCAAGGAACCAAGAGGAAAAACAAAGCAAAGAATTGAGTATTTACCCAAGCTAACAAAGGAAAAAGGAAGAGATGAAAACCCTAGAACCCCTTCCTTCCAAGTGGTATACTTACCCCTTAAATGGATCAATCTTGCAAACTTGTAAAAGTCTTGAACTATCACAACAAATCTTTGATGCACCAAGAATAAACCAAGAAAGAAAGAGCTCCAAGAATTAACACCAAAACCTCAAATAGATAGATCTTCAACAAATTGTATTCTCATACGATATCCAAATTCTCATATGTTGCAGCCGTGTTTGGAAAATTGAAAATGACGGTCTCAATGGCAGTGAGTAGGTGTTCTCAAAGTTGCCGTCATTTGGTGGTTGGGTCGGGCTTTGCCCAACCTACAACATGTGCAATAACACCCCTAAAATTAGCCTAGGAGATCTACAAAAGTGACTTGTCATCCACATAATGAAGGAGACTAAGTCAAGATACAAGTAAAACATGCCACGTGTACATAAAACACTCCAAGAGAGGAGTCGACTTGGTGAATAAGCTCAACATTCCCTTGAAGATGCATAGTGTAAGCCTCATATCATGGTGTAGAAGTCCTCCAAGGAGGAAGAAAAAGGCAATCGTCTAGCCTCCAAAGGTGGAACAACCTCATGCATGAAGTGAAAAGGCCCCCGGAGAAGTGGACGGCTCCTCTAATCATGCTCACAAGTCCTCAAATGATGTCTCCAAGGTATAACCACGTCCATATGTCAAGCAAGGGACCTCCATAAAGCGTGGAAAGTGACCCTCCAAGTCCAAATAAGTCATAAAACTCTCCAACAACTAGTATGACATCCACATGTGTGAGATCGACCCTCATATCAAGTAATATATAGCTCAAAAGGTGATGAAATGAAAGAGCGCTCTAGGATCTTCGACGTTGCATGTCAAGAGGAGACCCATGCATGTGGAAATAGCCCAAAAGTGCATTGAATGATTTGACCAATGTCGTGGGATACATGAACTACCTCGAGATCTGTGAGACTACCTCGAGAAGCGTGAAATTGTATGAGCATCTGCAGAATCATCTCCAAGAGTCCATGGCAAAGTGTGACAAATACATAAGATGGGGTTCCATGCTTAGGCATGAGATAAGTGTGCCTTAAATAGGTATGACAACCTTTACAACATGAACAACACTTTTACATTACATACAAAGAAGTGGGAGAGACTAGAAATTCCCCTAAATCATGTGTCCTAGTAGATCCATCCCAACACCCCCGCACACCAACCCAAGTCATAAACGACCAACATGGTGCCAACTTAATGCCACCAAGGGAAAGTCAGCCTAAGCCATAAGAGAAAGGGCTATCTTGAAATGGGGACTTAAAGGACGGGTCGTGACCAACCACAAGGGGTCTAAAGATACAAAATAGGTCCCACACTATTACATAGATTATTTAAGCATGGCCCAATACAATACATAAGTAAAAAGATAACCGCACTTTTGGCTCATCACAATACAAAATACACATAATCTGCTCATGTGATGGATCACATCCGCCGAAAAAATATAGAGTGCACTGAAGTGAATCTAAGGTGTAACACCACTTAAGGATCAAGTCAAGGCATGTCAATCCTTGCTAATGTGTATGCCCATCACAGTACAACTATAGATAGTTTTTTGAATTGGAGATTTAAAGCAAAACAGAAATTTCACCTCTAATTCTAGAGGTTTCTCAGATCTTAAGCATGTGAATTTCAGCCTTAGGGCTGTTATGAAATATAGAATAAATCAGCAGAGCAAAATGAACACTATTTCAATCTCTAACAACCCAAACTTCTAGGACGGGGTGGCGGGTGCGAGAGGGGTTCTATACGGCCCTGGAGGGCATATTGAGTCTACTTTCTCATGGAATATAAGAGTGGAAACCAAAAATCAGGCTGAAGCGTATGCCCTTCTGCAAGGACAGCTCATAGCCAGATCTTAAAGCATCGGAATTCTCTCAACGGTGGGCAACTCTAAGAATACAATAAGGCGCCTAAAGTTTTCCTCCCTCCCCACAAATGTGAGTCTCGGATTAATTTTAAGACACACACATGGCATTCTCAAGGATTTTAATCAAGTCTTCCCATGGCATGTTAAGCGGGATCTCAATTCTCTCCCTGATAAATTGGCTAACAATAGAGTCAAAGGAGAAGATGGCTCTCTTTACATCGATGGAAGGATTAGGTTCATCCCTGCCCCTTAACCCCTCTTGCATGGATTGGGAACATGACCATGGTCTCTAGAATTGGAGGGCCCCCTTTCTTTTCTTAGTACCCTCCTCTTTTGACACGCGGACCCTCTCTCACTTCACTCGGTGTCCTGCCTTTTCTCCCTCATGGCTTCCTTCGCCCTCTTGTCTTTTCCTCCCCCTCCCCCTTCTCTTGTCCCTCATTCGACCTTTCCCTGTCCCTCCCCTTTATCTTTATACTCGGCCTCCCGTAACTTCTCACCAGGATGGGACCCTCCCCCTCCAGCTTCCATCCCCCCTTCCCATTGCAACCATCAGTTGGTACCGCCCTCTTCTTTTCCTCTCGCATGCAACCCTTCCCTCTTTCATTCGCACGATGCCCTCGCGGGGTTTGTATGCTCCCACACTCCAGAAGGCTCTCTACCACCTCAACTCTCATGCGCCATTATCCTCAACCCCCCTCCTGTATATGGTTCTCACGCTCTTGGACATCATTTCTTAGAATGGGAAAGGACATATGGGGTTCAATGCCAAATTGGCAGGAACAAAGGATAGTACTCCCTCCCAAATCAGGAAACAAGCATCTTCATAACCGAATTTGGCTCAAGTATTTGGTATCGTCTCCAGCAAATCTTTGTTGGGTGGTAGAAAAGTTTGGGCAACACATTCAACATGGCAAACAGATAGATAGGAACGAATTCGAGGCTGATCTAGCTACAGCAGGAATTGGACGATCTGCGTCCGCTAGTCATTTCCATCGAGGGAAAAGTGGGCATGTTGGCGTCCCAAGTTCTTGTTGTGCTTGAACTGACAGTGCATCATAGGCAATCCTTTCAATCTTTGCATGATGAGGCAAACGCACTCAAAATTCAGCTAGAAGAAATTCGACTTCAACCAGCATTCCATGGGAAACAGGGAATCGCCCTAGTAGGTTCAGAATCTTCTAACTCTAGCTCAAGGCCGCAGCTGCTCCCAGACCTCAACACATCGGTCACGCAGGACTAGGATGAAGAAATGAAAGACGTTGAAGATCAGCACAGGTCCCCCTTAGTTTAATTTTACATGAACTTTCAATTTTGGTATTGTTTAGGAGTTCTCTATAGGGTCTACCCTGTTAGAATTTTTGAATGGAAAGGTTGTCAAACGTTTGTGATACAATGTAATTCTCAAGCCCAGCACAGTCAGGCCTCAGTTCTGAAATTTCCTCCCCTTTCTTGGGATATTTTGCCTCTGTACGTAATTTGTTGCCTTAGAGCAATCTTTATATAATTCAAATTTCCCAATTTGAGTAAAAAGAAAACAACCCAAACTTCTAGGCAATCCAAGGAGAAAAGATACCAAAGTGTCTTGATAAGTTTCAGCCCTCTAGGGAAAACTTATCATGCATAAATCAGATCTGAAAACTCACTTTTATAACAGCAATAACACAACAGATATAACAACAACAAAACATCCCTTAAATGCTTCAATGCTGATGTCAAATCGCTTAACAAATTACTCTTTTGCTTATGTCAAATCATCAAGACATTTATAGTTATAAATAACAATACATGAAGAACATATATGGCTGAAAATCAAATCTGGAAAGCTGAAAACTTCCTTACTATTGCTCAAGATGAAATTCATGTACATACCACATCGTTCTCTCAAGACTTGTACAACCACTAGCTCTCCAAAACCATAGCTAAGCAAAAACAAGAAAAACCCTAGCTCAACCAAGGAGCTCTAACATGCAATAATCACTCTAACAAACCTTCCTAGGCAAGACATCCTCTTCTCTTCTTCTTCACCAAACCCTTGGGTTTTATCACAAAACCCTAATCTCAAACCTCCAAGGGATAAACCCTAACCCTAGACTTCAAAATGCTCCAAGAAGATCATGAAACCCTAGCGACTGCAAGAGAGAGATAGATCAAAAGTACAAATGAAGAACCAAGAGAGAGGACTAATGCACTCCTCTTCTAGGTCACATCACTACATAAGAGTGAATAAGAATGAACAACACAAGTGAATGATCATCGTCGATGTCTCCTCCACAATAGCAAAACCTAGTCACAAAAGAAAACTCCAAACCAAAACATCCTCTTTCCCTTACCTAGATTCTCCTAGGGTTTCCTCATGAACCATAGCGAACCACTCCAAGAAGACAAGTACAAAGAGAGGATTATAATGATGATGATAATAATGAGAGAACTCTCTCCTTCCTCTATATATATGAGAGGTAAGGGAGACCAACAATACAATGTGATCCTCAGCCCTTACAAGCAACCTACAATAAGCTCATGTAGGCCTACACAAGTGAAGCACTCCAGTCTAAGGGTACACATGTCATGCTCCAAGGTGATGTCATACACAATACGAGCTCCAAGATGGTGTAGCTACTCAAGGTGTGTCCACACCTCTTCATCCCAAGCCCACAAAAGCTCCATTGATCCTCCTAAACCATATACTCCATTGGGTCAATTGCCCCTACAAGAACACTATCATAGCCTAGGCATCCCTGAGCCAACTCCAAGCCTCCAACTAGGGATCCAAGCTACCCCATGCCATCTAGGACATGATGCCCGCCTTCAAGTTACACAACGTTGCTCCTAAGTAGGGCCTTCTCCAAGTAAGTGGATCTCTCCATGTGTCCACAATGAAGGGAATCCACCAAGCAAGTAAGAGAACTCCAATGCCCTAGGGAGCACTGCCAAGCACGTGCCTAGTTGAGGTCAAGTAATCATTGAGCAAGCTATCTCCACTTGCAAATCTATCACGAACCATCTCCCATGCACCAATCCATCTCGGACCATCTGGGCCTGAACATACACCATGCACCCCAACACTCGTGAAGTACCCCCGATCATGGCGTAAACACTTTTGGAGTAACCTAAAAGCTAACACTCCCTCTTTACGAGTAAAGTGTTTACACCAACACATGTCAACTCCCTTTGCAACTCCACCAAACCTACCAACTATAAATATGTACCTACTACATTCCTGGAATCAACCACTGTCACCTATAAAGAATATACCACCCATAGTATCACAGCATCACGATCCTTTAAAAAGTACTGACCACCTGTGAATATGAAGGAACATAACCCTGGAACAAAAACAACCTACCAAACTCCATCATTCTCCAAGTCAACATCCCAAGCCAATGTCAACAGACACCACATCATGAGTTGTCTAAGACATCCTATAAAGAAGATTGTATCTCCATAAAATACCAAGACAAGTGGATCACATATATGAAAATCACAAAGACAAAAATCTACAAGTCAAATTCTTGATTCTGGAATATAATGCTCGTGGTATAGGCAACAACCCATGCAAGGCCATCAACAACCTGTCATCATGAGAATCCCTCTCATGTACCTCAAATCCTTCGACAACTAAAACAACCTAAACTAGTTCAACTCCCTCATCCTAAAAGAATCCTGAAGTAAGAGTAACATCATGGGAAACTCCCTTTATCTGAGAGAATAGATGGGAAACTCCCTTTGTCTATAGAATCCATCAACCCTATCCTTGTACTCTACAATACTCCCATCAGTTGCAAACCTACAAGCAATCTTAGCGTCATCCTCCATCAAGGTATCACAACTCTCCTCCAATGAACAACTGGAAGGCTCGCAGATGGAAGAAACCGATGCAACATGGCTAGCATATCTCCTAGGAGGTATACTCTCCCTCACTAAAGACCTCTTATATGCTCTCAAGCCTCTTGCAATGTTTGGGTAAGCCATCTCACCTTCCTATCCATTGAGTTAGAAGGTGAGGGCATATCCACACCTAATCTCACCTCATCTCCCTTTGAATCTGATTCATCTCAAGTCTCTAAATCGATCTCTAAAATAACAACCTCCACATTCTCCTCGATCATTGAAGGAGAATCCTATGAACTAAAAGATCTCATGTCCTCGTCAAATATCACATCTCTTCTCACCACAGTCTCCCACTATGTCGAAATATTGATCCTATAAGTTGTAGAAGTATCATTGAATCCATCAACAGAAGATGTTATCATAGCATCCATAATAGGTTCCAAACATGTCTCCATGGCATGCCATCGCGCATAATAGGTTCCAAACATGTCTCCATGGCATCCCATAGTGCATGCACCCTCCTAAAAGCTAGAAGGCTCTTCCAGCCTCCCACTAGAATGTACAAGTGCCACTAGATCAACAAGTAACATGTAAAGGCCACTATCTCTCACCCCTCTAGCCAACGTCCTCAAACTAGCTAGACTACAATCACTGATGGTGCATTGTTGTCCCTCAAATGCAACTCACCATTGTACATCTATCATACAAAACACCGAAAGAGGGTTATTCCTCAAACCAAGAACAAAAAGAATATCACTCAGCTAAAGAACATCACCTGAAGGCATCTATATGAGATGGAGCCAACTCCTCTCATAAGGTAAGTACCATCATCACCAAAATCACCAAGCTCCATGCTCATGCCTCCGTCTTGCTCCTAAAATATGTTGAATAATAACATGTCATATGTCATATGTCTCAAAGCTCCACTATCCACATGCCATCCAACACTAAACATAGATTTAGAGGACAAACAAGAGACCAAAGCCATATCCATCCTAGAAAATATGCAATATGAAGAAAATCCTCCACCAATCACAAGTGAAAAACACTAGCATCTACTAGGAGAAATCAACCACCTATAGCATGTCCTCTTAGGCACTCACCTGTTGAAAATAAAAGCACACCAGCCAATAATCACATAGATCTACCACCTATCACTGGCAATCCTTGGAACAAATCACTTGCCTATCACGAGTCCTCCTAGGCATCACACTATTGAAAATACATCCATGATAGCCATCAATGAAGTAGATCCATCATTTCTCATCAAAAGAGAAAACCATAAATACCTCTAACTGGTACAAGTGCTCATCTCGAGCAACCTAGGGTATCACACCCAACAACCTCAAAAAAGATCAAGCACCTCTCCCAAGTAATCTTCAATTGAAACTTGAAATACAAGCTCCCTCTTACACCTAGAGTGATCTTAACCACAAAAGCTTTTATACCATGTAGAAATTTTTCTGAATTGGAGATTTAATGCAAAACATAAATTTCACCTCTCATCCTAGAGGTTTCTCAAATCTTAACCCTGTGAATTTTAGCTTTAGGGCTGTTATGAAATATAGTATAAAACAACGGAGGAAAAAGAACAATATTTTAATCTCTAACTACCCAAACTTCTAGGCAATCCAAGGAGAAAAGATACCCAAGTGTCTTGATAAGTTTCAACCCTATAGGGCAAACCTATTATGCATAAACCAGATCTGAAAAGTCACTTTTACAGCAGTTATAGCAACAATAAAACAACAGATATAGCAGCAGCAAAACAGCCTTTAAATTCTTCCATGATGATGTCAAATCATTCAACAAATTGTCCTTTTACTTATGTCAAATAATCTAGACATATACAACTATAAATAAAAATACATGAAGAACATATATGGCTGAAAATCAAATCTGGAGATTGCATAAGTTTTGGACACCTAAAGACTTCATTAATATGCTCAAGATGAAGTTCATGTACATATTGTTATCGCGCAGTTTGTAGTTGGAAGTAAAGGATAGGTGAAAGAAAGGCAAACTGGCGAAACTGAGACTATCCTACCACTGTCACCTCGATAGGATAGCTCTTTTTGTATAGGGTGGTAGGCTCAGGAGAGACGTCCCCGATGACCTGGGGTTTTGAGAAGGCAAAGGCTTATGGCTAAGTAAAAGATTCCCCCCCTCACAAGTCACCACCGATCAGAATGTCCGGCTAAACAGCCAATAAAGATAAGAATAACCAGAAGTGTACCTACCCAAGACAAAGCAACAAGAAAACTATATAAGAGAAGTTCATGGGTAGGGAATCACTCCATCTCCTCTCCTAGGGTGAAGGGAATAATCAAGTCAGGGGTTCCTACTTTTGTTGATCTAATACCAAGTCCTAAAGAAAGAAATCATAAGGAGGAGCTACACTCCAAATGAAAAGGTAAGGGTTGAGTATCTGAAAGTGTAATTATAGTCTTGTTGGGTGTTAGTGTCGAGGTTCTAGACTGTAGTTAGAGGTTGGTATGTGCAAGATCACTTGCTCGGTTAGTACTTCATATAATCAAGGACATTCTGATATAAAGCAATCGATAGCCAATATTGTACAATAGCAATGATTACAATATATCACTTCACAATAAATGCTAAAGAAGCTTCACAATGATTTATCATTAATGTCAAATACTAACATTCATCATAAGCAACGACTAGCCAATCTTTCAATAACTCAATAAAGATTTAAATGCTGCAAAGTTTTAATATAACTCAAGAGGATAATGGCAACAATAGGGTTAGCAGGTTAGTCTAGGCTAGGGTTAGAAGATGTTAGCGATTATTCAAAGGTATTGGTTGTTTGAAGTTTGTGGTCAAGGCACTCAAGCAATAAGGTCTTAGATCAGTGCATTCATAGGGCAAATGGAGTCAAAGGTAGCAGCAAATGTTGAGGAAGCACAACGATAATGGAGGGCTAGAGACAAGAGGGTTTGATTGTGAAGTGTTGTTGAGCCAAGGCTTCAACAATCAAACCCTAGAGGAAAACGGCTCATTAAGGTGTAGAAAGCCTAGGCCTTAGTGCGTTTTCCTCCTTCTCTAGCTCAATGATAAGATAAAAAAACAGCTAGCATAGGTAGGGCTAAAGACGAGAGAGTTTGACGGTGAAGTGTTGTTGAGCCAAGGCTTCAACAATCAAACCCTAGGGGAAAACGGCTCACTAAGGTGTAGAAACCCTAGGCCTTAGTGTGTTTTCCTCCTTCTTTAGCTCAATGACAAGAATAAAACGGCTAGGATTGAAGAGGATAGGTAGGGTGTTGCAAAGGCAAGGCCCTAAAAATGTCTTCAATAGGTAAAATGGCTAATTGGCATAATCTAGTGGGGACATGAAATAAGGACACCAACATGTGCTTATTCCCTAGGGTTGAATTCAGCAATTTCATTAACAAAATGCAAGTAAAAGACTATAACCATTCAAATAAGGGAAAGATTGCAGAAATTCACTTACATTCACCAAGTATCATCAAGTTAAACCCTAGTTGTAAACCTTCCAACAAGAAAAATGCCAAAAATAGCTAAGATAAGCCTTCCTTCAACAAGTGCGCCACAATTTCAGCCAATAACCCTAAGAGGGCCAAAAATTTCAGACCTCACCAAGTGGTGAGTGCAAGATGATGAAAATTAGAGAGTTTTAGCTCTCTATTTATACAATAGCAATAACCTTAATAAAATTTTAGGTCACCAAAAGGCCGACAAGGCCAAAATACATAATAATATTGTTTTACATTAAAATGTCATAATGAAACCCTAATCAAGCAAATAATGAGGACGTCATGCCCTTTTAGGGTGATGTTAACCCTTTCTAGGGAAAATGTGGCCTCCTGGAGAAAAACGTTAGCCCTCCTTGGGCCTCTGGAAGCTGCCACACGTGTCAATCATGCCACAACTACCTCCCAAACTCCCATATCGTTGGATGACGTCATAGGAGGTCATCGGTGACATCATGGGCCTTCCAAGGCCAACGTCCCAGTGGAAAGGGCACAACCCCCCTGGGTAAGGCTCTGCCAGGCTGCCTCTGTGGAACGTCCTCCTCTTTTCCGATGCAAACCCCTCTGTCCTGTCTCTGCCCCCTGTTGGGGTTTCATCATCCATCTGGTGGGCTCTCAGCCCCATGGAGGTCCAAACTAATCATCTCCCCATGTGTACCTGTCCAATATGGTACCTGTCCATTGGGTATGAAGTCACAAGGATCATAGCAATGTCAATCACATCCAACAAATACGCCCTCCATGGGCTAAGAAGTCACAAGGATCATAGCAATGTCAATCACATCCAATCATCAATTTTATTAAACATGTGCATAAAACCCTTCTTACCCAGTCAAGTGCTCAAAGACATTATACAAATCTGCAAGGCAAGTTTGGGGGAAGTGACAGGTCGTCCTATTGGGCTAGTGTCCACTGGATGTGGGATGTTTCCGGAAGAAATCAAATCCAAGTCATGTTAGTGGATGAGGTGGATAAGGGATGTCTTGACAAGGGGTGCAGTGATAGCAGGGAAATGCATGGCTTACCTACGGGTGCCTTTGTAGAAGGCAAGTTGCACCTGTCTTTGATGCAAATGTTTCCAAGCCCATTCATGCCTTTTATCTTTATTCTTTATTGCTTTTTCTTTCAAGAAGCTATCAAGGAACACTAACCTGGCGTGGTGACCAATGGTGGCAATGTTACCCACAAGCACTTTCACGGAAATGAGAAGGTTGGCTTGTGATGAGACCCCCTTTCTCTTGGTTATGCCACCAAGAACCACTACCCTGGCGTGGTAACCAGCTACTAATAGTGTCATACCGCTAGATGCCCATGGACCTAATAGGCTAGCTCGTGATGAGACCCTCTATCCTCTGACTAGGTCTTGTTTTATTATTTTTTATGGGTCCCTCTGTTTCTTGTTGAGAAGCCTTTTACTGCTTTCTCGGGGATCCCTGGGCGAAGCATCTCGAGGTTTTATTTTTAGGCTTTTATCTTTTGCCAGCTGCTTTTACCTTCTGGGCCTTTAGCCCCTTCTTCCCAAAATGATTGGCCAACCCAATGCCCGGACCAATGTAATGGGATGGATGAGCAGGAGTAAGATGGAAAATGGTAAGTATGATGGGAGCGAACAATGACTTTTCATGAATCCCCCCAGTGGCAACTCGAAACCTATGGGTGCAGGCTTACTAGGGCATCCTGTCATTCCCCCCAGACATGGTCAAGTGGATAATTATAAGATCCAAGCACACGTTAGAAACAAAAAGAACTAAATGCACATATTCAAAGGTTTTGAGGATCAGAGTGACACATACCATGATACCCGGACTCATTACCTCATGGAGCAAGATCCATCTCTGCTGCAGGACCAAGCCGAGGTGATGGATGTTGTTGCTGCTAACAAAGTGGAGGCGTTGAAAGGAAGAAAAGATGGGCCCTCCAAGGCCATGCTCAAGTCGATCTGGCTCTCAGTACTCCATGTATAGGACCTGTGGGCCTCGAGACATAATCTCCTTAGTTATCCCTAAAGTGGGGGGATAACACATACCATAGCCTTCTCTCGAGATTTGAACAAACCACTAGCCCTCCAAAACACTAGCTAGGGAAAAACAAGAAAAAAACCTAGCTCGACCAAGGAGCTCCAACATGCAAGAATCACTCCAACAAGTCCTCCAAGGCAAGACATCCCCTTCTCTTCTTCTTCTTCACCAAATATACCATAGGGTTTTATCACAAAACCCTAATCTCAAACCTCCAAGGAATAAACTCTAACCCTAGACTTCAAGATGCTTCCAAAAAGATCATGAAACCCTAGCAACTCCAAGAGAGAGAGATAGATCAAGTACAAATGAAGAGCCAAGAGAGAGAAGGACTAGTGAGCTCCTCTTCTAGGTCAATCTCTACACAAGTGTGAATAAGAATGAACAACACAAGTGAATGATCATATCCAACATCTCCTCCACAAGAGTAAACCCTAGTCACAAGAGAAAACTCCAAACCAAGTCGTTGTCTATATATATGAGAGGTAAGGGAGGCCAACAATACAATGTGGGCCCAATCCCTTACAAGCAACCTACAATAAGCTCATGTAGGCCTACACCAATGAAACACTCCACTCCAAGGGCAAGCCATACTCCAAGGTGATGTCGTACACAATACGAGCTCCAAGATGGTGTAGCTACTCAAGATGTGTCCACGTCTATGATCCCAAGCCCACACAAAATCCATCACTCCTCCTAAGCCATGTACTCCACTGGATCAACTACCCCTCCAAGAACATTGTCACAGCCCAGATGTCCCCAAGCCAACTCCAAGCCTCCAACCAGGAATCCAAGCTACCCCATGCCATCTAGGGCCTAATGCCCTCCTCCAATATTCACAATGCTCCTCCTAAGTAGGGCATTCTCCAAGCAAGTGGATCTCTCTATGTGTCCACAATGAAAGGCATCCACCAAGCAAGCAAGAGAACTCGAACACCGAAGGGAAGAATGCCAAGCACACACCCACCTGAGGTAAAGCAATCATTGAGTAAGTTGTCTCCATTGTGCAAATCCATCACAGACCATCTCCTATGGCACCAATCCATCTCGAACCATGCAGGGAATGAACATGCACCCAGTACCCCAAAACTCATGAAGCACCCCTAATCATGGTGGAAACGCTTTTGGAGTAACTTGAAAGCTAATAACAACCAAGGGTAATCAACACACGGTGCACCCCACATCACATGAAGCACCCCCAAACATGGTGTAAACACTTTCTGAGTAACCCCAAAAGCTAACAATATGCACATTTGTGCTTCGATGTAATGTTTTTCAATATGAAAAACCTAACTTTTTCCTCTGGAAAAATAAATAAATATACATACACGCACACACTAGAATTACATATATGTAGAATTGGAATATAGAATTAGATATATAAACCCGAAAATATAGAATTAGATTTAGGTATATAGAACTAGAATATATGATTAGATATATACTAGAATCAGATATAGAATTACATATAAGATTAGATATATATGAGAATTACGTGCCCAAGGGCCCAGGGGTAGCTCAATCGGTTGTCGCCAATGTTGTTGAGCATTTGGCTAGTTATGTGCCAACAAGTGCCTAGTTTTAATCCCCCTAGGTTAGGCACACTGGTCTATGCCGACAAGTTTACTATAGATGCTATCCACAAATGTGGGGAAACATCCCTTGAGTTTCTCTGCGAGGTTTTCCTTGGACAAAAAAGTATACGAAATTACATCTATAGAATCAAATTATATATAGACTATAATTACACATAGAATTAGAATATATAATTAGAGTATAGAGTTAGATATATACCAGAATGACGTAGAATTAGAATTCTTGTATTTGTGCACATATTTGCATGTTGTGAATAGTTATATATTGCAGAAAAGTATAATTGTTGCAGATTTAGATGAGAGAAACAACATTGGAACCAACTTATTCTAAATGTTATCTTGATGGTCTTTGAAATACACCAGTTTCAGTGGTTGAACTCCATCTATCTCCTCCATCTCATCTCAACTAAGAAGAGTTAAAAGAAATGTGAAGATATCTAAGATAATAAAAATGTCACCCATATGTTGAAAGTGGTCTCCAACATGTTTCCATAATAAACACGATCACATGCATATGCATTGTTTTTAGCATTATTGTTTTTTGTTATGCGAATTTATGTTAAGCGAAAAGGTTTGAACCTTGAGGGATTTGATCTCTCTCAATTTTGATATATCTGGGATTAAGATGGATCTAAGCTAGTTTATTCTCTAGGTATTTCACTTCTATTTTATTATCCACTGTAATAATCTGCACACCCCTTAACTACTGAATCCTTACACATTTAACAACTAAATCTGTTTTTATAGAAATATCAGCTTGTTGTTTGTGTAGTATCTTGGCTTAATAACAGTTTGGGGCTCATAACAGTGGTGTCCAAACCCCAACTATTGGCAGAATTCAAATCAGATTTCAAATTTGGTTCATAACATTAACCCTCAAGACAAATTTCTCATATCATCCTATTCAATGTGTGAATCTATTAACCACGATATCTTTATGTATATCCACAGAAAGTAAACCTTCTATAATGCCTATAAAATCAGACAAGAGCGACGACACAGTTCTCATGTAATCTGGCACATAGTTACCATGCTCATACTCAACTAAGCAGGTAACTTGGCATACTCAGCAGTAAAAGGAAAAACACAAAATGAGTTCATGTTTAAGGTAGGGAAACTTACTCGTGACTACAGCGAGTATTGACTTGGGGTACTCGGCATACTCAACGAGTACTCATGAGTATGGTGAGCATTGACTGACCAGTTCTCGGTCAATTCGAGTCAGCCAAATATTTACTCAGTTCTCATGTACTCTGGCACATAGTTACCATACTCATACTCACCTAAGCAGGTAACTTGGCATACTTAGCAGCAAAAAGAAAAACACAAAACAAGTTCATTTTTAATGTAGGGAAACTTACTCATGACTACAGCGAGTATTGACTTAGGGTACTCGGCATACTCAAGGAGTAATCATGAGTATGGTGAACATTGACTGACCAGTTCTCGGTCAATTCGAGTCAGCCAAATATTTAGCTGAATACTTATCCAAAGGCCATACTCGCCATAGTCATAAGTACGACAACTAGGTTGTTGTATGTCTTAAGGAGAGGATGGGGAGATGCAAACCTAGTTCCATGGCACTGGAGAGCCCTTGGTTGATTTACCCAACTAAAATATAACAACATGAGCAACACTCCCAAGTTTGTGCAGTGTGCAGCAACACTTTAAAATATGGCCCCAATACCAATCTAATCACTTCTACGAAATGAGTGACAGAGACAAAGTAAAGAAAAATAAATAAAAGGAATCGGTCATAATAAAAAGGCCACAATTTGTTTTTAGTTTAATCAGGGGAAACTCAAGGCTCAAAAGTAACTTAACTCCATGTTTATCAGGCACCCACGTTCTTGCCAAGGCTTGGGAACTCCCCAAGGAGACAAGAAACAAAATGAGTGATAGAGACAGAGTAAAGAAGAAAAATAAAAGGAATTGGTCATGATAAGCAAGCCATAATTGGTTTTTAGTTTCAACTGAGGAAGATCAAGGCTCAAAAGTAACTTCGTATTTATTAGGCACCCACGTTCTTGCCAGGGCTTGGGACCTACCCGAGGAGACAGGGAAACGAAATGAGTGACAGAGGCAAAGTAAAGAAGAAAAATAAAAAGGAATCGGTCACGAGAAGCAAGCCACAATTTGTTTTAGTTTCATGATTCATCTGGTAAAACTCAAGACTTAAAAGTAACTGCATGTTTATTAGGCACCCGCGTTCTTGCCAAGGCTTGGGAGCTCCCCAAGAAGACAGGAAAGCATGATACAGGAAAAGTTAAAATGGGGAAAAATGAGAGGCAAAAGGGAAAAATAAACAAGCCAAATCAATTTGGAGAATGTTCCTTTGAACTGCAGTGCATCATAGTTCCAGCACTTGAGCCAACATCGTGCACAAAGCAAAAACTCTGTTTGACACACATTTCCCTTCTATAAGCTCAGAAAAACGAAAATAAACACATAACAAATGCTCCCTATCCGTATGGTTTCAACGCAAAATAAACACATAACAACTGCTTCCTATCCCTACGGTTTCAACGCAATAGAGGAACACTGCAGTACTCATAACCCCACATAGAAAATGATATGAATTTTTTAAAGTCCAAAACACTGTACAGGGAGACAGAATTAGTAAAATGAGTGAAAATCATCCAATGCAATACATTTGTTGAAACCGGGACTTACGTGCTTCCGTCTTTGAAAACGAAGCTGCCCCATTTGAAGAATTCTTCCAGTCGCTCCAGTTCCTCCACCACTGACTTTGGGGTATTTATATCATGGTGAGTCTTCAAGATGGGGGGATAATATTTTCGGTATGGGACATAAAATGGCTCAGTGGTCACTGTTTCCCCTTCTTCTCTCAGGGTCTCTATCAGCTCCCAATCTTCGTCATCTACCAAATCAGGGTCCCATCCAATGTCATTAATTATTTCTGGGGGGGCGTCTGCCCAAATCTCTTCCAGATCTTCTTCGGTCCAGTTCTCTGGATCCTTTGGAAAATCATACATCTCTGCATCGGTCAATGGTTTTTTTTTTGCCACCAGCTTCCGTGTCCCTTGTTCTACTGCCTTTCTTATCTTCACTTCCACTGCCTCCTCTTCCTGAACTTCCTCCTCCTCTTCCTTCTCTTCCTGAACTTCCTCCTCGCTGCTTGAGTCTTCTTCTTCCTCTTCCTCCTCCTCTTCGCTGTCCGAGTATTCTTCGTCGTCGTCATAATCGCCCTCGTTGGTGTCTTGGGCTCCCTTGTTCTTCGTCAGTTCTTCCTCGCCCGTGGCCGAATTCTTGTCTGCTGCTGCCATTGTTGAAATGCCTGCTGCTGCCATTGTTGAAATGCAGGTCCGAACTACACCACCAACTGTTGCAAAATGCACTAAGTACCCACCAACCAAACCAAACCCAACCGAATGATAAGTGAGGCACCCAAAACCACTACTTGGCCATCGGCTCGCCCTTTATCTGCTCACACTCCAATGAGGATTTATCGCATACAAAGGAAATTGGTGAGAGGTAGGAGTTCCTATGAACGAAGAAGAGAGAGGGAACGCTTTCAAAGATAAGCGGACATTGAAAGGCGCCGGTCCTCCACGAAACAAAAAGTTGTAGGATGTTATAATTATTTGTGGACATATTGGCATGTTTGCGGATAGGGGTTTTAGGTGTTTTAGGTTTTTCTAACACGTAATGAAACTTTTATTTTCAATGGATATATAGATATGTTTAGGGGTTATGGATTTATTTTAACATCTAAGTAAATATTTTATTTTCTACTATGTAGTATTAATTGATTAATGAATAACAAAATATGTCATAAATTGAATTTGTTTCCTATAGAAAAAAAAATATGTCTTTATAATTATCATTATATTAAAGTTCAAAAAAAATATGTCTTTATAATTATCATTATATTAAAGTTAAACAAAATTAATATCATCATTATATTAAAGTTAAACAAAATTAATATCAGTGTCTTTATAATTATAATTATAAATGGTGTTTGTCTTCTTTTGGAAGGTAGTTAGGGCTTTACCCTAGTCGTAGGCCCTATTGTAGTCCTCTAATTGCATGGTGTCGGTTTCGTCTGTGATGCTCGTGGGGCTCGTCCTGGAGTTCCTTTTTTGTTTGTTATTCTCTCTTTCTTCTTGTTGTCAGATCTGATGCACGGAGTGGGTCTTTTGGTGTGCCTCTGCCTGGAGCCGTGGGTTTTCGTAGTGTAGTTTCTTCAGCTTGCGGGTTTCGGCGTTGTCTTCACCTTTTGATCTAGTGCCTCTAGCCTAGATCTGGAGGTCTTCTCCCTTGCTCAAATGTTCTTTCGTCTAGATTCGGTGCTTAATGTTGCGAATATGGGCTTTCATCGGAGACCAATGATGGTCTTTCTTCATGTGTCATATGAGCTTCTTGGTGTTGAGGTCCCTATCTCTTGCGATACTATTATGTCTCCTATTGTACATTTTCAAGATGCACGATCACGTCAGGGTCTGATGTATACCCATTGCTTCATTGGTTCTGGTTTCATAAACGTGTTGTTGGGGTTCGGGTTTATTGAAGCAGGGCTACGAGGTTTTGGAACCTCTCTTGTCTCGAGGAGGAATGTATGTCGCTCTTGGCCTAGTTCGTCCTACTTTCGATTTTCGTTGGAGGCTTCAATGGTGCACGCTCTCGGCAGGGTTTTGGGGTTTCTTCGTTGGCAGTCTCTTGCTCTAGATTTGGTGTCGGTTCGTTCACGGTTTGATGTGTTCTTAGGCTCAGTTGCTTGAGAGATATATACCTCTATGACCTGGTCCATCCAGTGTCTAGAGTTTTCTTTGTGGCTGTTGTCACTACTTGTTGATGGTTATGGCTAGGGTTTCTACTTCCTTCTCTAGTTTTAGTGCGGGTTCATTCAGGTTTTGATGTATACACAAGCTCTATGGCTTGAGAGGTTTATACCTCTCTAACCTGGTCCGTCCGGTCTCTGGAGTTTTTCTTTGAGGCATTCTCTGTGAGTTCAAGGTTAAGGTTGGGGTCTTTGCTTCTTCAATCGGTTTTGATGGTTGTTGCCTTTGGCTCATGTATGTGGTATTTATGGACCCTGACTTATTTTTTGTTTTATCTCTCTTTTGATGTTATACCAGCTCAACCTGACCATGTATGGAATGTGCTCACTTAGCACCTATAGAATGTAATTTTGTCTCTTCAGATGAATAAAATTACGTTTTTCTATGGGAAAAAAAAATTATAAGTATAAATAATAATAATAATATATTTTTAAGGTCACGGCCAAGCCAAACACCAAATTGGTGTATGAGACCCCCTCCGCCCAGCAATTTGACTGGTAAAGTCTACGGAGGTATACATACCCTACCCCCCTCTAGATTTGAACTTGTGACCTCTTAAGAAGAAACACATATTCTTAATCATTAAACCCACTCAATATACATATTATATAAATAAATAAATAAAATTAAATATATACATATTATAGAAATAATAAAATAAAATAAAAATTATAGATAATCATTTTTATTTTTTTTAATTATTACATGATTGTTAAAATTCTTTACTAATATCAAAATGAGGGAAAATGTTAAATTAAGAAAATTTAAGAATTCAAAAATGCGTTAAACAACTTATTTTTCTTTATAAAAAACATAGGTTATACATCTCAAAAACTAAAATATATAAATTTTGTACTTATTATTAAATTTAATGATTTTTTTGTCAAATTAAAAACATTATAATAAAATGGGAAAATAACATTAATTTTTTAATGTGTTTTTTTTACATTATTTTTTATGTTGTAATGTATCTTTTTACATTATCTTTTTTATGTTGTTGAGATTTTTGGATTTAAAATTATGTAAGGAGTTTTGAAATGGAGTGGACACTTCATTTATCATTATTGCTTCAATAGTCATTCATGTACACTCCACTCATCATTATTGCTTCAATAGTCCCTAATGAGTGTCCACTCTAAATATTGGACGTTTCAAAACTCCTTACACATTTTTAAATCCATAAATCTCAGGAGCATTACGAGGAACTGTGAAAATTGAAAATTTGATTATCTTTTTTAGCTTTGTTTATTTTAAAAATCTTCACATGATTCCATGGAGTTAATAACCACAAAAATATTTCAATATAGATCATGAATGAAATATTTCAATGTCCACCTTAAGTAAAATATTTTTATATCGACTATATACAGAGAGAAAAAAAATAAATCGATTATATTCTTATTTTGTAAAGAGGTGCTTTCTACATCCCGCTCTAAGGGAGATCTATAATTTCTTCAATGCTTAACATGGAGAACATGGAGTTGACATGTGGCATTATATATATATATATATATAGACACTCACCCTCTAGATTTTAACTTATGACTTCTTAGGAGGAAACACATGTTCTTAATCATTAGGCCCACTCATGCTACATATGTATAGCAATTGAAAATAAATAAAAAATAAAAAATAAAACCTTATGGTTAACATGTTTTAATGATGCGTTGTTGAGTATAAAAAAAAGTAATTTCTTTAATGTTCAACATTAAGTTCACAAATGGTGTGTGTGGAGAACCAACGTAGATCCATCTTAATTTGGAATCTATCATGGATAAAGAAAGATCAAATATTTTGAGGTAAAAACTTTTTTTTAATTAAAAAAATTGGAAAAAAAATGATTTCTCTTAACACATAATATATACGAATATAGAATAAATATACATTTATACTAACAAAAGAATAAAACTATAGTTGCTCAATCCAAAGTATCAATGTTTGTCGCCACCACAATTTAATAGGTAAACCTTTCCACCACACTTTAGTAGGTGAACCTTTCGACCCTTACCCTCTTAGGAAGATATATTATCTCATGTACTAAGAAAAGAGAGAGAAATGAATGTTTGCATGTGTCATGACATGTGTTGAACTTAATCTCGTCAAAGGTTTGCAAAACAAATCTTTATGATTTCCATGGATATGGTAATGCGAGATTATAAAAATGTTGCCTTTTTTTTTTATAAGTGAGTGTGTTGGCAAATATTTAACAGACAGCGAATGGCAAATATTTAACAGACAGTGAATGCTTTTCATTGATGGCAAGTACAGAAGTAATGATGGCTTGAGTACAACAGCGATGATCAACAGGCAAAGAGAAGATAAGTCCAGGAAGATTGAATGATCGAAGGCAACGCAACATTGACAAAATGATCGAAGGCCCGAGAAGCATTTCTGATCGTTGGATCCCATCCAAAATTCCCGACAGCATGAGGGTCGTCAAATCTGAATAAAGACAAGAAGAGGGCGTTGAAGAGGAGAATAGATCTCAGGCGTCAGATCTGAGCGCAGGGTCCAACCATCATTAGATCGAGGAAAACCTGGACGTTCTTTAAAGTGCAAGGAGTAGAGGGCTCAAAAATCCCGACAGCATGAGGGTCGTCAAATCTGAATAAAGACAAGAAGAGCGCGTTGAAGAGGAGGATAGATCTCAGACGTCAGATATGAGCGTAGGGTCCGACCACCGTTGGATCAAGGAAAACCTGCACGATCTTTAAAAGTGCAAGGAGTAGAGGGCTCTCAAATCCTGAAAGCAGGAGGACCGTCCATCTCAGGGGGTTATGTGGACCGTTGATCCGACTCCCTGTCGGAGTTTCGGGGATCGATAGTTGGAGATGTCAAAGAATATTGACATCAAGAATCCCGAAATCGCGATGTGTGAAATCCCAACTGAATCTGAACCATCAGATCAAGATGTGATCTAGACCGTCGACCCGACTCACGTCAGCAGACCACATCAGCTAGGAACACGTGGCACAACCAGGTAATGACAAGTGTCAGACCGATTCAACATGCCAAGCACATGTAAGTCACGAATCAGGGTGACACGTGGCAGTTATTTAACACATGTGACGTCAGCAGACTTACACCATGACGGAGTTTCGAGGATCGCGTGTTGGAGATGTCAAAGAAACAATGCAACAGGAATCTCGATATCGCAATATGTGAAATCATGATGTAATCTGAGTCGTCAGATCAAGCTTTGATCTGGACCGTTGATTCCAGTCAATGGAGAGGCATCGGGGATCGAGAGTTGAACATGTCAAAGATTATTGACATCAGGAATCCCGATATCGCGATATGTGAAATCGCTATGTAATCTGAACCGTCAGATCAAGATATGATCTGGATCGTTCATTCGACTTCTTTACGGAATTTTGAGGATTGGGATTTGTAAGTGACAAGAACATTGAACATCAAGAATACCGAAATACCGAAACCTGATTTAAAGGCAAGATTAATAAAGTTCATCAAACGGTGCGGATAAATTGGAATATGATCGGAAGGTTATTGTTCTCTCTCATAGTTAACCCCTCAGTTACGAATCTGTTAGTGAAACGGACTCATGATTGCAAATCAGTTAGCATTTTAGTTGGCGTTTCAGTTGCTCGGACAGTTGTCTTTCTTTTGCCTGAGGAGTTGGGAAGTTGAACTGTCGTGTAGTTGTGTATAAAAGAAAATGAGACAGACTGTGTATGGTTGGTTGTTCCAGATGGAAAATGAACGAAACAGTAAGAAAGGGAAAATGAGAGGATGCGTAGCATGAGACTTAGAAAATGTGCAGAGTGAGATGAAACGCAGTGCAAAAGCAGAGCAGAACGACAGAAAGAGTAAAAGCAGAGCATAATGACAGAAAGAGCAGAAGCAGAGCAGAATGACAGAAAGAGCAAAAGAAGAGCAGAATGAGAGAACGAGTTGATGCAGAGCATACCTGCTGAACAGGCAAAGGAAGAGAAGAGCAGCAGAACAGTGTGTAGAAGACCAGATTTACAGAACAAAGAAAGATTGGCAAGAACTGATTTATCTGTAAAGTTGATTGTTTATTTAGCCATTCATATTCTAGGGAGGTTGGGAGGTGCTTGGGAGGATTGTTGTCCTCAGAGGTTCAAGTGGAAGCTTGAACACAGGAAGTTGTAGCTTCCATCTGGTTGCAGCCAGAGAAACCAGGGTGGCAGGGTGGTGCAAGGGAGAACAAGTGTTCTC
>SNQJ01S0014124.1:77971-142939 GCA_010110895.2 Picea sitchensis
ATGTAAGTCACGAATCAGGGTGACACGTGGCAGTTATTTAACACATGTGACGTCAGCAGACTTACACCATGACGGAGTTTCGAGGATCGCGTGTTGGAGATGTCAAAGAAACAATGCAACAGGAATCTCAATATCGCGATATGTGAAATCATGATGTAATCTGAGTCGTCAAATCAAGCTTTGATCTGGACCGTTGATTCCAGTCAATGGAGAGGCATCGGGGATCGAGAGTTGAACATGTCAAAGATTATTGACATCAGGAATATCGATATCGCGGTATGTGAAATCGCTATGTAATCTGAACCGTCAGATCAAGAAATGATCTGGATCGTTGATTCGACTTCTTTACGGAATTTTGAGGATCGGGATTTGTAAGTGACAAGAACATTGAACATCAGGAATACTGAAATGTCGAAACCCGATTTAAAGGCAAGATTAATAAACTTCATCCAACGGTGCGAATAAATTGGAATCTGTTAGTGAAACGGACTCATGATTGCAAATCGGTTAGCGTTTCAGTTGGCGTTTCAGTTGCTCAGACAATTGTTTTTCTTTTGCCTAAGGAGTTGGGAAGTTGAACTGTCGTGTAGTTGTGTATAAAAGAAAATGAGACAGACTGTGTATGGTTGGCTGTTCCGGATGGAAAATGAACGAAACAGTAAGAAAGGGAAAATGATTGGTGCCCGCCAGTTAGCCTTGCGCCTCCTTCCTCGGTGTGGTCGTCCGTACTTAGGATGTCGTCACAGTCTTTTGTCGCAAGTTGGATGCAGTTTGTTTTGAACTGACCATTCGGGATGTTACTCCAGGTAGTGTCTAGTTTTGGTCCTTCCTTGCTAACCCCCTCATTAGCGATTATGTCCACCAGTACATTTGTTGACCTGCGTACCCAGTGCAACACCACTTTATTCATCGTCTGTAGATGCTCCTGGATTTTTTGCAGGGAGTGTGCCAAGCGCCAGTGCCTATGAATTTTGCCCACTCTTGTGCCATTTTGAAGTCTCTTCATTGTGTTGATAACTAGCGTGGAGTCACCTTCCACGATGGTGTTTGTCATCCTTTTGCGGCTTAGGATCTCAAGACCGGTCTCTAGGGCTCCGAATTCTGCGGTGTTGTTGGTTGAGTTTCCCATACTCCCAACGTACAATAGAATTATGTTTCTGTCACTACCCCTGATTACCCCTCCCATTTCTGTCATTCTTGGGTTTCCTTTTGACGCCCCTTCGAAATTCAACTTGAGGGACCCTGCTGGAGGGGGATTCCAATTGCGCTCACCTATTTGGAGTTGCAGTGGCCGCCTTACTTGAGTGCGGTTACGCCCGTCTTTTAGGTGAAAATCTTCTAGGATTCGAGAGTCCTGGCCTACGAGTTGCGCTCTTCTCGTCTGACAGTTGTGGCTTTGCATCGTTTCTCTTATCAGGGAGATTATTGTTTCCTTGAGTTTCCCTTCCGGCTAGCTTTCGTTCCTAAATATGCATCGGTTCCTTTCTTTCCATATTGCCCATATGATCATCCCCAGAATGAGTGTCCAACAGAGGTTCACCTCTTCATTTTCACTGTAATTCTCATTCCAGTTATTGATGGTTGCGCAGATGTTACCTCGGATCCTATTGGACTGTCGAAAGATACATGCCGCCCAATCCCATATCTCTGTTGTGTAGTTGCATTCATCGAGGAGATGATTCGTTGTTTCTTCCTTAGCTTGACAGAGGTGGCATCGTGATGGGCCAATAAATCCCCTTTTCCTTAGGTTTACCCAAGTTAGAATTTGGTTGTGAAGTACTAACCATTTGAAAATATTAATTTTTGGCCATTGGGGGTTGTTCCAAAGCTTATCCCAATGTTGCGATGGATCTTCTTGGTCCTGGTCCACGATGTAATGTCGGACTTCTTTCAAGTTGAATTCCCCGCCATCTTTTTGTCCCCATCTCAGTTGGTCCTCTTCTTCCGAGACTGCAATTTTCCTTTTCTCCAGTTCCTCCTCCACCTCTTTCATGCTTGTTGCGGTCCGGTCTCTATTTTGCGAACTAAGATTGTCCCAGATTCTCCATCTGTTGCGATCTGTTTCTTGTTTCCAATAATGGTAGATTCTGGTTTTGCCTTGCGTGGTCAAGTCCTGTTAGAGTTCCTCCCTGTCCGGATTTTCCATTTTGGGTTCCTGTTGCCAAGCATCCTCCCAGAATCTGGCTATTTTTCCATTCCTCACTTCCCAAAAGTTGTGTGTCTGGATCCATGTTTTGTTGCACCAAGCTAGATTCCAGATGGTTGATCCCTCCATGGTGCCCTTAAAGTGGATTCGGTCCTGGTCGTTTGTGTTCGGGGCATACTTGGCCTTCCAGAGGTTTACCCACGGTGTAGAAGTTTCTTTGACCCATTGCCACCAGAGCTTCGCCCTGTATGCGTTGTTGGTTACTTGTGGGTCTTATAGCCCTAGGCCTCCTTTGCTTTTTGGTTTGCAAACCTTCTCCCAGGCCACCAAGGACCATTTTTTCTTTGTTTCCGCTCCACGCCATAGGAAGTCCCTTTGGATGGTTCTTATTTTTTGTAGTATCCCCTTATGGGCTGGAAATACGGACATTATATAGTTTGGAATTGCTTGCAGAATTGACTTGGTCAATATGAGTCTCCCCGCTAGATTGAGGGATTTGTATGTCCAGTTTTTCACCCTCTCTTGTAACTTGTTGATCATTCCCTCCCATGTTGACATTTTGTATGCTATGTCTGTCAAGGGGATGCCTAATACTTGGTTGGGAGTGTTTTTCATTCAAAACCCAAAATATTGGCCATGTTTCTTTGGATTGTTGGGTTGGTGTTGAAGAAGTAGATCATAGATTTGGAGTGGTTGATCTCGGCACCTGAGGCTTCCCAAAAATCTTCTAAGATTCTTTTATAGGCTTTTGCTTCCTTAACCGTGGGTGTGCCATAGAGTAAGGTGTCATCCACGAACTGTTGGTGTGTGGAAGTGGGGCAGTTTTCGAAGGTTTTGATGCATGTTATTTCTCTGGCTGTTGTTGTGCTTTTAATGCTTCGACTGAGACCTTCCATCATCATAATGAAAAGGAAGGGGGAAAGCGGGTCTCCTTGTCTGATGCCTTTCGTAGGCCAGAAAGGTTTAGTTGGGGCTCCATTTATTAGGAGCGAGTAACTTGTCGTGGACACTAGGCTAACAATCCAACTGATCCAGTGCTGGGTGAAACCAAAGGCTTCCAGAGTCCTAACCATGTAGTGCCAACTAATTTTGTCATAAGCTTTTTCTAAGTCCAATTGTATTATCATTTCCCCCTCTCCTCTGAATTTTCAGGGTGTGGATTAGCTCGTGGGCATGGATGATGTTGTCCATGATTTGTCTTCCTTCCATGAAACCCACATGTTCTTGTGAAATTAGTGTGGGTAGGAGGGGTTTCAATCTATTGGCTATGACTTTGGAGATTATCTTGTAAACCACATTGCATAGAGCTATGGGTTTGTATCGGTCGGGGGTCCTAGCTTCATTTTCTTTGGGGATTAGAGTAATCATTGTAGCATTTAGCGCTTTAAGAATGGAGGTTGTCCATCTGGAGTCCTCCACTACCCTATAAACATCATGTTTGACCACTTCCCAACAGGATTTGAAAAACTCCACTGTGAAACCATCTGGACTTGGGGCTTTCCCGTTGAGAATCTTCTGGATCACTTGGTCAATTTCCTCCTTAGCGATGGGTTTATTTAAGTTGTTATTTTGTTAATCGGTGACTAGACGGGGGATGTGCCAAGTTATCCTTTGGATGGACTATGTTCTGTCTTTGTTGGGTTCCTGGGCTATCCCATGGAAGTGAGTTACCAGAGTATTTTCAATCTCCTTGTGGGATCCTCTCTCAATCCCATCCTGATCCTTGATTTTCAGGATTTTATTGTGGGCTCTTCTGGCAATGGTTGTTCTATTAAAAAACTTGGTGTTCCGCTCTCCTTCCCTTAGCCATCTAATTCAAGACTTTTGTCGCCATAGAGTTTCTTCCTGCTGGCATCTAGCTTCCCATTCCTGGGTCTTATGGATCTCTTCCTTTTTTCGATCCTCTATATAGCCCTCGACTATGCATATTTCCTGGAGTTTTCTCATTTTGTCTTCAATGTTTTTTTTTCTCTTGGTTTATATTTCCAAAGATTTCCTTATTCCACTCCTTGAGTTTATATTTGATGTGCTTTAGTTTCTTATAGAGTTTGAACATCCTTGTCCCTTGCTCTGGTTGTTCCTTCCACCACCACTGTTTGATATTCTCCTTGAAAGTGGGGTTTTCGATCCAAAATTTCTCAAATCTGAAAGGTTTATTCTTCGGTGTGGTTTGGAAGTCTGTTTCCTGTTCGACTGGCCACTGATCATACCCTCCCCAGGGGAGGATGATGCAGTCTAAGGTTAACCCTTGCAGAATGATAAACTCTGACACCAAGAATCTGTCTAGTCTTGTCGCTACTTGATGTTGATTCATCTGTTTATTGTTCCAGGTGAACTGTCCATTATTAGTTTTGATGTCCACCATCTCCGTTATGTCTATGAACATTGAGAAATCTTTCACATCTCTATCTAATCTTCTAGTACCTCCTTTTTTCTCCGCAAGTGACGTGATGATGTTGAAGTCCCCTGCCAGGATCCAGTGGAGGTTGCTGGATCGGGTTTTTAGTTCTTCTAGGTCTAGAATCATTCCTCTCTTTTCCTCTAACATCTGGGGTCCATACACATTGGTGCATAGAATCACCTCCGTATTTCCAATGATTTGCATGCTAACTGAAAGTGTGTGCCTGGTAGCTTTGATTGTTATTAGGCTCATCACTTGCGGGTTCCACAAGGTGAGAATACCTCCTGTCATTTGTTGTCTTTCGACAACCACCATATTGTACTCGCTCCATTGGTTTTTGTTGATTGTTTCCATTCTGTCTGTAGTGCATTTTGTCTCTTGGATGAAACAGAGGTTCGATTGTTCCTTCCTAAGTCTACTTTTGAGGATTCTCTACTTTCGTGGGTTGTTTAGGCCTCTTATATTCCATGTTATAATCTTTATTTAAGCATGTGGGGAGACTTGGGGAAGAGCTTCTTGATCTTACCTGAGTTTATCAGCAGCGCTCTGAGCTCTTGTAGGGCTACGTTGTTTGATTTCCTGCCTTTTTTCCTTCTCGTCTGCTTGGGTGAGAGTTGTGTTTGTCCCTCGTC
The DNA here is from genome assembly GCA_010110895.2 of Picea sitchensis. Classification (NCBI taxonomy): domain Eukaryota; kingdom Viridiplantae; phylum Streptophyta; class Pinopsida; order Pinales; family Pinaceae; genus Picea; species Picea sitchensis. The sequence continues at coordinate 83,151 of SNQJ01S0014124.1, forward strand.
GGCTTTGATTCCTAGGTGTCCTACCTCCCCGTGTGTGTGCTTAATCCCTCTGGATCTGGCTTCCTCCCTTAGGAGGAACAAGTATTAGATGCGGTCTAGTTGCTTTGTTGGTACGTTGTCTACTCCCTGCCTTTTCCATTGTTCCAATATGTTTGGGAGATCTATCCCTTCCCTTTCCACAAGGTCTCTAAGATCAGGGTGTTTTGTACCTACTTCGCTTGGGGTCATGTCTGCATCTTCGTCTACTTCCTGCATGGGGTTGTTGTCATCTTTGGTTCCTCCGTCCATAGGAGTTGCGCTACCCCCTATTCCTTCTTATTACTTGGGCTATCTATGGGCTCATTTGTTGCTTGTTCTTTGGATTCTTGAGCTTTTGTCGATTCCTTTCCTCCTCCTTCCCCTTTGTTGCTTTTGTCCCGTCCTTCTGTTATATTCTTGGCCTCCGGGTTGCTCCCTGTTGGGGTTTTACTTGGTTTCTTGTTAGCTTTGTTTTTGTGGTTCGGCTTTATAAACCCATCCTCATCATGTTGTGGTTTGGTGCTTTCCGCTTCTTGTTTTTTATTGAGAGGACATTCTTTGATTAGGTGTCCATGTTCGTGACATCTTCTGCATCTAAAGTGGATCTATTCGTAGTCTATGTTTTGTATCCATTCCTCATCCCTGAATTCCAGACTTATGGCTTTTGGGACTGCTCTCGACACATCCATCTCTATGCAGATTCTTGGATAGGATGTATATCTCCCTTTTAGGGTGGCTTCTGAAGTCTTCACATATTTTCCCAGTTTGTTCCCTATTGCTTCGAAGGTAGAGGGTAGTCAGTAATCTAGCGACAAGGAGTAAAATCTCATCCAGACAGGTACATTTTTGAAAGTTTCTTTTTCTGGGGAGAAGTTTTCCTTCCAAGGCCGCATGTACAGTCCTGCTGAGGCATGGAAGTATGCCCCCCCCTCAAAAACCCTATCCATGTCTTCCAGTTTCATGAATATTGTTGTGAAAAAGCCTTTTGAGCCCAAGTGGAGCTCCACTTCTCCGCTTGGCTTCCAGTTGTATTTAATCTAGTTGTGCAACGTTCTTTCTGTGGGCCACAAACCCATAAACTTGCAGATTAGCACATGCATCTTCATCTGGTCCCTGTAGAGTTGTGTTTGCGGATCCTCCAGGATTACCTTGGGTATCATTGTTGTTTTAGGTTTACACGGGTTGCGCCCTTCTGCCCCATTGGGCCTCATTGTTTCTTGTGCAACACTATGAGTTTCTCTGGCTTCTTCCCCCATGCAATCGCTTTTTCCCTTATTCCTTTCCTTACTCTTTTCCAGGTCTGATCCCGAGGTGCTTTTCATTGGTGCCTTGAAACGTATGCCTCTTGGCCCTTTCCCACTGTCCACCACTACCTGCTTGTATGAGGGAGTTCCATTGCCCCCCACTTTGGTACTCATGTTGTCCTCTGCCATGGTCACGACTGCCAAACCCTAGCTTGCAGTTGCTCCAAACCCTAGCAATGTCTTCGCAGAGAGACTTAATATAAAAATGTTGCCTTTCACATATATAAGATATATCATAATAAATGCCACCTTTTTGGTAAATTATCTCAAGCATCAAATGAGGTATAAGGTTAAAAAAGAATAGGCACCTTTTATCTCGTTAACAAAATTTAAAAAATTACCAAAAAATTAAAAGAAAAATACTTTTGAATTGGGATGGATCTTTTAATAATGAAGGAATCAAAACATACATACCTCAGACTTTAGAGAACACTAAAAAAAATAATTGAGATTTCTTCTATAAAAACTTAAAAATACATAAAACACTCACATGGAAACATAATAAAATCAAAGTCCTCAACTGCATACACACTAAGTTGCTAGACTTCCCTGCTAGGCATTAACTTTCCACTTTAATACGAGGGAACATAAAAAGCACTAAGTCATTGGACTTGCTAGGCATTAGCTTTCCACTCTAATATGAGGGAACATAAAAAGCACCAAGTCACTAGACTTCATTGCTAGGCGTTAGCTTTCCACTCTAATATGATGAGGGAACATAAAAAGCAACTAACTAAATGTAGTTCTTTTCAATTTTATTAATTTTTCTTCTTAGAAAAAACTCAAATAGGTATATTTCGTAAGGGAAATAATTGATTGCATGTTTGTTGTTATCTTTTTCTTTCCACCCGTAAGAATAGCTGAGGTCATTGTACATAATTATCAATTATATTAATCTTTAAATCCACTTCTTTCTCCAAGTAAAATATGCCCAATACATTCATGTCACATTGAATGAGGAGAAGAACAACAATTACATAGGATGAGTCGAAGTAATATGACTTATTGACATCAAATTTCTCAAGGATTCTTTTAATTCATGGGCTTTTGCATTTTATTTATATCAAGATATTTTAACCTTTACATTGTGATGGGTGAGTGGGATGGAGTCTTGGAAGTAGTGATCCATGTATGTAGATATAATCCTTCAGGGTGGTTTGCATGAAAGATTATGTGGCTTCATGGTAGATAAGCATATTAGTCGATGGTAGGTATTGAGTTGGGCTTAATCCTAGTCTAATAATTAGAGTTAAGAAGATTCAAGGTTGCTAGAATCTTTTAGTCAGAGTGTGGTTTAGGGGGAGGTGTTGGGGTAACAATCCACACTACAGATCAAACTATTAAGGGTGTTCCTTGTGAAGAGTCATTTAGCTTAGCAATAGAGCATTGTGTTAGTATATGAATAATTTTAGGTTGGATTCATAGCGTGGTATGAAAGTAAGCAAGCTCGAGGTGTCTATGAATATTGAGCCAAAGTATGGCTTGAGAGGGGGTGCTAGATGTGGAAATACATGACTTTGAGTTGAAATATTCAAGATACATGTCATGAAAGGACATGTAACTCAATGGTACATTTTCTCATTAATCAAGGGAAGTATTAGGTTCTATTCCTAGCCCAATCTCAGAGTTTAGTACTTTTTAGGTGGTAGGATGCCTAGGATAAAGTATGGATTAACGGGTGATGTTGAAGGTATTAATCCACGCCTTTAGATCAAACCATCAAGGGTGCTTGTCATGAAAGGCCATGTAGCTTGGTAATAGAGTAGTACATGAGTCAATGGGAAAGTCTTGGGTTTGATTCTTCGTTGGTATTATAACTAGATGGGTTTGAGGTGGGTATAAGGCTTAAGATAAAGTGTGGCTTAGAGAGGGGCATTAGTTAGTAAACTACACTTCTATATAGAGCCATATAGAATGACCATCGTGGAGGGAAATGTAGTCCAATGGTAGAGAAACTCATTAGTCAAGACAAGTAATGAGTTCTATTTTATAACGGTACGAGAGCTAAGAGAATCGAAGTGGTTAGGGGGCATAAACCAAATTACGGTTTAAGGGAGTGTTATCCACCAATTTCATCCACATGTGACACGTAAGTGATGTTAGCTAAATATATCCTAAAGTAACATTAACCCCACCTAATTCCCTTATGGGGAGTAGGCTAAATATTTCATGGAGGATTGAAATYAAAGTTTAAATTTTACCAAGTGGAGAACTATGCAACACCTCAATCCATGGGGTGCACAATTTTGTGGAACACATCCTTTAATACCCGTGCAAATCATGTTACACCAAGAACATAATTAATCTCACAATCATTGAATGTCAAGGTCACTTCATGCATATTTTTGGTCGAGGGACACCCATACTAGTTGGATCTCATCACCCAATGAGGAATACTTCCCTATACCTCGATTGAGTGCAAGCATATGGACCAAGATTTGGCATGTAGTGTCCTTTCCCTCCACTTCCTCATTTAGGAAGCTCTATAAGTGAATATTCATTCCATCCATTTTCATAAGCTTCTATATGCTAACATTATTGCACCAATATTGTGCCAAAGTTTGAGAAGCTCCTTGCTTTCATTCAACTTTCTCATGTTTCATTGGCCTTGTGTTGCCCGTTTTCATTCCAAAGTGTCCATTGCATAAGGGGAAGTGTTGCCTAATTGCTACTACATTAAAAGAGATTCTATTGGATAATGCAAAGGACCCTCCCATGGAGAAAACTTGGGGACCACTTTTGCAAGATTCCCCTCATGTGATATAGTTCATATTTTTATTGCATTTTGATTTGATAATATAAAGAACTTATCTCCCCCCCCCTCCCCCTCCAGAGAGTTGTTTTGTGCATTTAAATTCACGTTTGAATGGATATTTAGGTAGCATACATGCTTAGGGGATATATTTTCTTATTCACTCACTTACTTATCTGCCTTAGCTCCACAACTAGCTAGGAGAGGTCTTTTGGTGCACCAAAAGCCACAAGCACAGTGACAACTCTACTGGGAATTTGGCCATTAAATCAATCCTTGGATGATTTTTAAGCTTTATTTTTGTTTTTAAGTAGTTTGTGGCCTTGATTATATTTTGATTGAGCCCTTACACACCATTGTAAGGCCCCACTTTCTAAAAATTTGAAATATTGTTCATTTCCATTCGTTCTCGGAAAACTATGCAGTTGTTGAAACTTTTTTTGCATAGTTGCACGACCTTTGGATCACATGGTCATGCAATTCAACAATTGTACACTACATAGTTAATGCATGCGTGTAGTGTGTGCTCTATGTAGGGTTTTAAGCAAATGTAGTTTGCTTAGAATCTCCATTTTTTGAGTTCTTTTGCTTGTTGAGGAAGTGATATGTTACATGTTCATTTTTCATGAATTACTAACTACTTTATTAATGTTGTTTTGCCTAAAAAAATCTCAAAGTAAGGAAATTGAATTCATAAATAACAAAATAATTTAATTAAAATACTTGGCATTTCTAGTTTTTCCTTTTCTGATTTTAGAATTTTCATTACAGTTTTCACATGACTTGTGCACACATCAAAGGACATGAAACCACTTTCATATTTGAGTATGCTCTTCACTTGCACTCTTGAATATGTGAATGATTCAGAAATGGTTGAGAGAGTGCCCTATCTCCTTCGACAATCCTTAAAAGACAAATAGGCTTGGTTCATGCCACCCAACTAAGTTTTTTATAATCAACCAAGTAATCCAATTGATTAAATCCTCCCTCAAGGAACTAAAATGATTTATAGTCCAGGTTAGGACTGTGGAGCTAGGCATCCAAACAACAATCCATGGTTTCCTGTTGAAATGTTAGCACTGTCATAGGGAACTTGAAGAACTTTTTAGCAAGTGTGTTTACCACTACAAGGGATGCACCATTCTTTTGGTGTCAATATTGAGGTTAGAACGATGAATTTGTGTGAGTCTCCTAACTCGTTCAAATATGTGTGTTACTTGATTGGCGAGGTTGTTAGCCCCTTTTCTGTGACTTGTGAAGAGGCATCCTAGTGACTAGTCATAGGTTTTCTACCAGGAGGCTTTCTCATTGGGATGAGAGGGCACTTAAGGAAAATAGTGAGAGTCCCCTTGGATTTCACCACCTTGGGCATAGCTTATTGTAACTACTCATTCTTACCTTCACTTGCCTTACTCGGTGGATTTCATCATTATCTTTTGAGTCATCTGGGAGCACCCTTTAAACCATTTTGGATTGCTTCTGGCTTGTTAGTGTGTCTTAGGAATGTGCTTGTTTCTTTCGCTAAGAAAACCTATCACCAAAAGCATATTTTGTCATTGTTGAAAACATTCTTAAAACCACTTTGTGCAGTTGTTCCCTTTGAAGACATCACTTTGGTGAACCATCCATACAACACACTACTTTGATAAGCACTTAGTTTATTTCACCTAGACCCAAAGAGTTTTAAGACTAGTATCACCATTATGAGCCCTTCCCATCCTAAGTGCTCTCTTCGAATCCGCGGCTTCCCAACTTTGTCTATCTTGTTACTTAGGCACACCGCAAATGCTCTAAAAACTGTAGTAAGAAGAAAAATCATGCCATTTGGGGCTAGTTTGAACCTTTTGAACTTGTAATGTCTCACTAATGAACCTATCCAACATGATTCCACTTGGTCAATCGTGCCTTCCAAGTTGCCCTCGAATGTCTCCACGTTCAAAGATCAAACTAGAGAGAACCCATCAAAGAACATGATGACGTTCTGTATGTAGTGTCCCTCCAATAACATTACAAAATATTTCATTTGACTTAGGTGGTTTTGACTAACCCTCACCAAGATTGTTGTTGAATGGTACATTGAACTTCCTTCTAGTGCACATGCCACCTTTACATACATTGTCATAGTTTTCATGACCTTTTCTCAATCAACGATCTGCCATGGTACCAAAGTTGAGATCCTTACCACTTGTCACCAAACCACTACCATAAACATCACAGACCATAGCCACGAGTAGCATCAATGATGCAATCTTTGTAAAATCAACCTTGAAGACCCCCACCATTCCTAAATTAAAGGAGAGGCAATCTTAAAGGCCCAACAATTTGACCTTATTTATGCACAATCACGACACTTGCATATCATCACCTTTGACACCCCTCAACACACTTCACAGGAATCACATTTGACGTTAAGGGCATCCCATGTCACTAATGGTATTATAAGGTCAGTCACTTACATTTTGATACAATAAGTTGGTACCATGTCCATGTCCACTAAACCTATCCTTTACAACCACCACTATGGTCGACTTAACCCCCTCATGGTGGGGATAACACCTCTTATGGTGGTCGTGGTAAATCATGTGGTGACTACAACTATTGTGTTGCCATGCCACTTCCTAAGAGCCTAGTACCTCTTACAATGACCCTCCACTTCATAACCTATATTTCCCCTTTCCCTATCCCCCATAATGGCAATTTTCCCCACCTACTCCTTGTTATCATACAATATCAAATTAGGTGAACATGTCTTTCACCACAAAACATATATATGTCCTCATGTTCTTCRAACCAAATTTTCACATCACATTGTACCTAACTGGTACACTTGCTCAACTGCAACTCAATCTGCACAATCATGTGCAAGCTCTATGTGCTTTCTGTAAAGCATTGTCTGTCTCACTGTCAAAGAGTATGTTCTTTACTCTCTCTACAATTGTTCCTTCTGGAAATGGAACTCTACACATGTAATTGATCTTTCTGAAGCCGAGAATGACTGCTCCATTCTCACTGTAGCTTTTGAACTCTGAGAGTAGCTCCTCTACTCCATCACAATAACAGCTTCATTTTCTCCTTCTGAATCTCATACTGCACTGACTTCTTTTAGTGGAACATGGTTGTTCTATATATACTTCTTATGGTTACTGGAGCAAGTGTCTCGTCATAATCTTCTCCTTCTTGTTGGGAGAATCCTCTGGACACAAATCAGGCTTTGTACATCTCTATGAATGGTCCTAGGGAGGCTCCTCCTCCTTACTGGATCATGAGGGTTGACTCCCTCTAAAATCTAGCTCCTTCTTGAGTTGGTACTTAGTGGGGCCGCCCGCCTTACCACTGGTGAAGCCATCTATTCCTCGTTATATGGCTTGTCAATGCTACATGAATTTGCATCTTGCAAAGTGTCATGGGACCATGCTGGTCTCTTCCTGATTACTGCAATGGTTCTAGGTAGGCCCTTCCGTCTCTACTAACTTTTCTTGATGATATGAAGAGTGATCAATCTGCACGATCGGGCACTAGGGGTCTCGACCTCCAATACAAGGACTTTCATACCTGCTCCCTTTGAGTCTTGACTTCTTTTGAGTCTACAATAACCTCGGAGTCTCTGCAAGATATACTTGGTGTTGGATACCAAGTCTTAATATGAAAAGTTGAGTCAGACTTCAAACGAATTCTGGTTCCTGTCAAAGGTGGCTTTCATTATCCATTAACCATGTCTTCTCATCGAGAAACTACATAACACTGTGAGTTCTATTCTAATGTGCTCATTTTACCATAGACAATGTGACATCATTTCACCTAACCATAGGCATTTACATATGTCACCCCCGAGCACAGAAATTGATTCTTGATTTTAAATGAGACCTTGTTGGATTCTCTTACTAGGGATAATGATCCAACAAGCTAAGATAAAAATGCATAAAATCTAATGTTAATAAACTTTAAAACTAAAATCAAATATGAAGGGTGCATACCTGGAGCGTGCATTTGTCAGACTGCTTACTTGATCTGTATGATGCCTGGATGAATAATGACACTTCTTCACAACTTGTAGTTGGCCCACATGATACGACAATTCTCCATCTCTTTTACTTTATGAAGTTTTGATGTGGAAGAAATGAGATACAACTATCAATATCACTTGATATGAATCAAGTGCTTCGGAAGAGCTAAGTCCTATATCACAGAAGATATAGTTCATCTGGATCATCTTCTTTTGTTCTTTTCCTATCAGGTTCATCTTCTCCTGTGAAATGGGTATGGTGCCTTTTAAACTTCCTGGTTTTATCTTGGTCTTGTGCTTGGGGACAATTTCTTGTAATATGTCCCATCTTCTGGCAAATGAAGCATTTGAAGCTTGAGAGATCTATATAAGAATCTTGTCCTTTATCAGGCTTCTGAAATCTTTTGTGAGGGTGAGCTTCTCTCTTGTTCTTTCCTTTTCTTGCGTGAGTTGTTAGAGCTTGATCTTCATTGCTTTCTATCTTTTCCTTTCTTGCTTATAATATGGATTCTTCTTGAGTACAGTCTTCCCACAATCTGCTAAACTTAGTTAACTTTCTTCTAGAGCAGATTCCTTGGATGAAGGATTCCCAAGAATTTGGAAGACCATTTAAGGTGGTCATCGTTATCTCAGCTTCTTCGACTGAGTATCTAATAGCTTCAAGTAGTTATTTTATATGGGATACTCTTATGAAGTAAGATTGTATGGTTTTTGAATTTTGCATCTTCACATTCTTGAGTTGTTTCCTCGAGGTCATTTTCCTATTGATGTTCTTGCCTTCAAATAAACGGGATAAGGCATCCATCATTTGCTTTGGGTTTTTAATGTTGAAACATGAGGAATCAAATGGTTCTTGATGGAATCAACAATGATCCTCTTTGCTTAGATCAGATCGTTCTTATATTTGGCTTTGGCCTTATCTCCCTCTAGCTCTTCAATATCTTGTTCAAAAAAACTTACAAGGTCATTCTCTTCTAGAATGAGCATCACTATGTACTTCCATGCTCGTAAGTCATCGGCTCCTTCAAGCTTTTCGTCAAGCTTGGTACCGATAGTCATCATGTCCGGGACAAGCAAACAACAAATAATTTTTCAAGATATGGATCTAGACCTTACGAGAGAGTTTTGTTGAACCAAGATGAATTTTGTTATAGGAACTACAACAACTGCAACCAGGTGTCTAGATCTAGGGTTTATGAGAAAACCCTATTTTTTCAAAATTATGATTTTCGAATTCTGGTCCAGGGAAATGATGTGCCTTTCTTGGGAGAGTTCCTAGGTGGTCTTAGTTTCACCAACATCCTCCAACAAAGGTAAAAATGTCACTCTTAGTGTTTATGCAGAGACCCTAATTCTGCAGCAGCTGCAACACTGAAAACTGAATCTTGGAGAGGGTGCGCTAAGACTAGCCACTTCTTTATAAACTGTGAGTTGGTCTCTTTCAGTCTTGCTCTGATACCATGTTGATATTTTACTTATGCAACTAACAATTACAGTTCTTCTTTATTATTACAATCATTTATCACATTAACTACATATATAAGATCATTGAAAGAGAAGCAATCACATAAACAAGATAGACACAAATATTATCCTGGGAAACCCTCTAGGGGAAGAAAACCCAACAAACTTCCTCAATATATATTAGCCAACCAAGAACAATGCTTCTCTCCAAGAGATAACTAACAAAGCAGAAGACCCCCCTCTAACCCTTCACTAGGAAAGAGTAGCACACCACTTTGAAAAAGTTACAGAGGAATTTTCCCATACATTTGATGGTGAGAGGGCCATTGTGGGTAACCTCACCTTACACTTATTAGAGCATGTGTTAGCACAAATGAAAATATTACCACAAGAAGGGGAAAGATACTTCAAGAGAATACAATTTAAAGAGAGATCTTGGATGTTATTTTTATGCAGGTCAAGGGCAACAACAATGAATTGGAAATTATGAATTCCAAGGAGTTGATTGGTCCATCATTGGGATGAGGTAGCTTATGTGATTCAAAAATTCATCACTTGTGAAGGAAGATATATCACAATCTTCCTATATCATATTAGGCTATTTCAACATTTGAAGCAAGAAAATGAAATGAATATGCCTTATTATTTGCTCAATAGCCTCTCTAAAATGTCTAAAAAAATCCAGAAACAGGATAAAAATGAAGAAATGAGCTTATACCATCATGGGATCGTTAAATTGATCATAAGCCATGAATTGAAAAAACAAAACATCACATGGCAACAATTCTTGGTTGATAACAAGTTTGTAGAAGAAGAGGAGGACAAAGAAGAGGAATTTGTTCCAGATGATGATGAAGAGGATGATAAAGTACAAATAATCATGGCTGACGAGTCAACAAAACCAAAACAACCCATGGGAACAAGAAGATTGACAAGAAGCATGGTCAAGGAAGAAAAGGAATTTCAATTGAAGGATAAGTCATTTAGAACCTACAAAAGTAAATCCATGAACTTTCATATAGAAAAAGAGGTGGATCCAGCTCAACGAAAGGATTATGCTCAGATAGAACTTTTAGAGGCACAAGAAAAAGAAAAGGAGGAAGTACAAGCATTTGAGAATGAAAATGTTGAAGGACAAGAGGCTTCTACATACTCTACATACAACAAAATTAAAAAAAGAATGAGGACAATTGTTGAAGAAATGGGGAATGAGGATCAGGTTGAGGAATTATCAGAAAAACAAAAAGGGAAGAAGATAATTGTTGAGTCACCATCACAATTTGAGAAGAAAAATAAAAATATAAAGAAGATGAAAAGAAATATCAAAGAAATAGAACTTTTGGAGAGATACTTGAAAACATAAAATGAGATGCTCAGAACTCAAAACCACAAAGTTCATGGAGAAAATGAAAAACTCAAGAAACAAAATGAGAAGTTGAAGAGGGGAACCATTGTGCTTACAAACCAAGCATATAAATGGTATCAGAAAGAAAAAGTACAGGAAAATAAAAATACAGTCAGTAGCACAAAAAGAGCAAATCAATGAAATGACTAGACCTAGGATTGAGATATTGTTGCAAGCTGCACATGAAGCATGAGATGCTTGAGGATCAATTCTCGATGCATAGGGACATGCAATATCATTGGMTTGGGGGAGATGTTGGGTACTTTTTAGCCTTACTTTTCCTTATTTTTCCATATTTAAACCATTCCCATTCTTCATTCCATCACCATTTTTACATCTAAATGTGTAAAATAAGTTGGTTTTGTCATTTMTTTTATTTTTTGAAATTTAGACAAAAATGAGGCATTAAAGATAAATTTTTAACATAAATTACAGGAAGTTGTAACTTATGGTAATAACTTTGTGGTTTATATACTTGTAGGATATCTGGGCGAATTATGAGACATGTGGYATGATCCTTGATGTMCATGGATGGACAAATACCTATTCACTTCCAGAAAGAGGCTCCACACTTGTGAAGTCAACGCTGGTCAAAGTCAATCACTTATGCAGAAAAATCCCTTGTTTTTGGCAAAAATCATGGAAGATTTGGGAGTTCTTGGTATTTCCTCTAATTTTGTGGATCATGAGGATGGATTCGACCCTCATAGAGTAAATAATGGATCTTAGGAGCAATTCTAGCATTTTTGGTTACATATTTTTTGTATAAATACCCCAAGACATGGATGGAAAGACATATCTCTATTTTTCATTTATAAAATTTCAGACTTGGAGCTTTTGGACTAGACATGTGCAAATGTTTTAAACGACTTCATTTATTAGTTTATTTATTTCTCATATATCTCTTTCATTTTTAGGAAATAATGATCAAGTCATACAACTATTAGTTCATAATGTTATGGCCATACTAGAATAGTTGTTGTTACCTTTTTAAAGCATCATTGTAGCTCATTTCAGTGGGTGGAGATCAAAGCACTACCAAATGCAAAAGAAGTCAAGATAGCTAAGTTTTTATATGGAAATGTCTTCAATAGATTCAGTGCCCCATGAGAGATAGTGATAAATGATGGTTCCCAATTAACTTCATAGCTAGTTCAAAGTCCAGCTCATTCACATAAAATTCGAGAGGGGAAGACTATCTCCTACCATCCACAAGATAAGGGAAAATTTGTCACAAATAGTGTGCTTGAGAACATCTTAACCAAGATAGTTCATATTCATAGAAAATATTGGGCTAATAAACTCATAGAAGTGGTTTGGGCCTATAACACAACTTGGAAAACAACTATTAGCTTTACACCTTATGAGTTGGTATATGCTAAAACAATTTTTCTACTAATATAATTTGAAATACAAACTCTCTGGATGACATTAGAACTAGGATTTAACCTTTTTGTAGCATAGAAAGAATGAGTTAACCAACTCAATGCCCTGGATGAGATTAAAAAGTAAACACTCTTCCACACATAGGTGGTTCAATGCCAATGAATTCATTGACATGAATACTTAATCAAGACTAAACAATTCCAAGTTGGTGATTGTACACTGCTTTATGATTCCATATTCAAATATTTCAAGGGAAAACTCAAAACTAGATAGCTTGGCCCTTACAAGATTGATACAGTCTTCAACAATGGCTCTATTAAGATGTGTACCATTGATGAATACATATTTCCCCTTCTCATCAATGTACATAGACTAAAAGTCTACAAAAATACAGAGGAGCTCTTCAAAACTGGCTCGTTGGTGATTGCTCCTGTGCTAAAATATTTTTTTACGGTAAAAATTCCATGGGGCTTCCATAGGGTAGTGAATAACTTGAAAACTAGATCATTGGCGAGTTATCCACCATGAAAAAGAAAAAGAAAAACTATGTTTTACTTTTCAATGCCTTCCATTTTCTACTAATTTCCTACTATGTTTTACTTTTCAATGCCTTCCATTTCCTACTACAGGTATCTCATGTATTATTTTCCACATTTCCTTTGAATGTTGTTGATCAATTTGCATGTTAATTATTAATTACTATGTAGTGGCTACATTTATTAAATCTTTCCCACCCACCTCCTATATTCCTCAACCATTACATTATACTTTGTTTACCAAGGATAGACATATCTTTAGTTGGTTGGGGGTAGGGGGAGGGATTTGTCAACCTTTGTTTTGGCTAAATTGAAAAATCATTACACTTCCAATTATCCCACCTCAATCATCAATAGATGTGTTCATATCCATAGGTTATTGAATCTATAAATGGATGGCATTCAAAAGTTGATGTGATGGATATAGATTGAATGATTTATGACAAGTGATGAGGTAATGACATTTTAATGCTATGAATATAGTAATTTGACATGTAAATTAAGTATTACAACACTAATGAACAGTTATGGGAACTAAAGGTTCACCAATTTACCAATCTCTACAACTGATCTTAAGTGATTTTTTGCAAATTGAGATGATAATGGCCAATTTCATATCCTATATGCAACGTTGTAGAATTAATTGTATCATTTTAATGTGGCAGTGAAGAGTCATAATATAGTTTGAACAAAGATATGAATAAGGGTTGAGTGGCATTATTGAGTAGTAGATAGAGAATAGGATTCAACAACAATGATGGGTGAAGGACAAAACAAACCTAAACCTATAAACACATACCTTGTATACAAAAATGATGCGTGAAGGATAAAACAAACCTAAACCTATAAACACATACCTTGTCTACAACAATACTATAGTGTTGTGGATCTTTGAGCAAGCATGATGGATGACATTTTCAGCCAATTTCAAGGGTACACGATGCAATTTCTCTATATTTTCCCCAACATTTCCACATAAATGCTTCCACAATTTAGGAGTTGGCTATGGAAGTCATCGAGGAGTCCATTTCTTAGGTGACTAGCCTTTCAACAATAGGACAATGTTGGTTCAATAATAAGTTAGAGGCTCATGATGCTAAAAAAACCTTCTTGCATGTTGGTGAAATGAGCATGGACACTTGAAAATACATTAAAATAGAGACTATTGATACTATGTGATGAGATAGCCCTGCATGTTATCCATCATATCACTTATGAGATAGGAACAACATTCTACTTTCCTACCATTTCAAGTTCCTAAAGCACCTGAATCACCAAAGACTCATCAACATACCATTTTTCTTGTTACAATCAATACAAAAAATGACTGTAGAAGTGCAATATGGTAGACAATGTGCCTTGGCACACTACAAGTTAATTAAGTTGTTAATTGTGGATGCCTTACAAAGAAAGAAACCATATTTAACCTAGGATCAATTCATCAACACCCAAGCTAGAGAAGGTGTAGAAGTTAGAGTACAGGAACCAAAAAGAATTATTGAAGAGGCGACACAACATGTGTATATCTTGTAGAGCCTACATATTCCACTACAAAGTTGATGCCTACTACTATAGAAGTAGCAAAACCCAGTATCATCACATGATCAAGAACCAAGTAGAGATCAACATATCACAATAAGGGCAATTGGTACCCCTCACAATCAATGTGGTAAGCAACACTTGACAACTCTTTTGAAATTCATATTCATATGCAAAGGAAAAGAAGGGAACAAAAGAAGAAGCAAGGATGTAAATAAGGGAAGACCCATAAAATGTAGCCACAATTGTAGAACCACATGCAAATTCTACAATATCTAGTGAAGGTAGCATTTAACACTAGGAGGGGTACATCTTCCCACTTTGTCCACTATTCTCCCTCCCTCTCTCTCAAACACATCTAACTTGCTCTCCATGGTTGTGCCTAGTGGGGTCCCTAGCACACATGGTGCCGGTTTCTCACAAATATATAGTCCTCTATCCTCCTAGTTCTATGCTATACAAACTTTTATTTTATTTTACCATGCCATTCTTCTAAGACTCCAGAAGAGAAAGAGAGAAAAGGGGCCAAAAAAAGTTCTATAGATGCACTAGAGCCTTCTGACCTAATTACTAGACCAATACTTTTTCCTTGTTATGATTCTACTAGCAGCCTTTTTACCACAACCACCCTAGAGCCCTTATCCTAGAGTCCATATTATGAGATGAGACCTAAGGATTGCAAGGTTTCCCAAGTTAGGTTCAAGCCTCCCAACTACCAACCTCAAATAATATCAAAATGTCTAAGAGCATCAAAAACATTATTTATAATAAATATTACAAGGCCACACTTGAGAACACGAATTTCAAACATGGGTATGAATCCCTGGGGATAGACAACTTATATTTGACAGCTAGAGTAAGGGATTTAGAGACTGAGAAAGGAATTCTGGAGAGAAATTTGGAGGCTCGTTATGACTCGTGTCTTGTTCTGGGAGGCTCTCTATGACTTGTGTATTGTTATTGGAGGCTTGCTATACTTGTGTCTTGTCATTGGTGGCTCGATATACTATTGCCTTGCACTCTAGAGGTACTCACTATGCTTTGTCAAGCTGCAACAGAGATCTGGTTTGTTGTGTACGGATTATGTATTACATGGTCTTGCATCTCTCCTTTGGCCTAGAGTTTTTGGCAAAGGGCTTGATAAAGCCATGATTGGATATTGATTTCTAAGGACTTGATCATAGTGAAAGGTTGGTGATTTATAAGGGTGCTATGACCAATGGGAGCACAAAAGAAATCAAGCTACACATAAATAAACAACTCAACACAAGAAATGCAAATTGACATATTAACATAACAATATCCAACTAAATTCAACTAATGATACCTTATTCTCCATCCAATTAACAAAATCCGACCACTTTTTGTCTTGTATCATGTCGAATTCTAATTGTGATGGATAATGGCCATATTATTTCTCTTGTCAAAACATGGAAGATGATCTAGTTAAAGTAATTAATATCCAATCATTTACTTTTTTGTACAAAATTAAAAAATATATATCATTTCATATATTCCCATAACTTACAAATTTGTATATTAAGGCTTCTAAACCTGTTTGGCCTTTGTGATGTGTGGCACGAAATTTGGCAAGCCTGGCCTTCGAGGCCTTGTCCCGAAACATACACTAATTCAATTTAATTATGCACGTGTAAAATATAAAAATCATTTAATGAATTTGAAATAATCTAGTGTCGAAAATTCAAATACTTGTGTGCTCTCCTCACCGAACTTCCTCCATGCATCCGCTCTATCATATGCTTTCACGAGCTCTTTCCATACTTTCACACTTACATCAATTGGCCTTATTTTGTTCCTTAGCTCGGGAGGAGTTACGTTTATCTTTTTTGTTTGGTTGCAACAAAATCTCTTGCAATTTTGAGTCATTTGTGTTTTTATCTGCTTTACTAACCAACCTGTCCCAAATTCATTCTCCATGTCATGGATGACTGCTTTTTGAAGGTGCATGGGTATCTTAGAGAATGGAAGATGTAGATGCTCTTTGAAGCATTGAAGGCATGATTCCTTCAACCTACGCATGAACACTTTCCCGACATCTGTCATTTTGATATTCTCGGAGACAACATCATTTTCTACCTTGGTTTCGTATGAACCAATGCAAGATGCATAACGTGTACTGGTGGTGGAAGAAATCTATGACCCAAGAGTGGCTATGATATTGGACGTCTCTGCTCCCTATTCCACATTCTTAGAGGTTATTGTGATTGATTTTCTCCTTGATCTTTTGCACGATCCTGGAGTTGACGAGGATTCAATCGATTCCCTTTGACAGGGTTGCTTTGGTTGGACTATTTCAGTGCCTTTAATAGATCNTGCTCCCTATTCCACATTCTTAGAGGTTATTGTGATTGATTTTCTCCTTGATCTTTTGCACGATCCTGGAGTTGACGAGGATTCAATCGATTCCCTTTGACAGGGTTGCTTTGGTTGGACTATTTCAGTGCCTTTAATAGATCGTTCTTCCACGTATTTGACAAGCATGGACAAGTCCATACCTTCTAGTTTCTTCACTGCTTCTACTCCCAATATAGAAGCCATTGCCTCTTTCAGTTTCTCACTATCATGTACAATAAATTCCTTATTTTAAATTTAAAAATAAAAAAATAAACCCTATGTATATAGAGGAAATTTCTTCGTTTATAATTTTGAAATAAAAAACTAAAAAATACAATTCAAACAAGTAATGGAAACATGTACAACTCTATAAATTGAGTATGAAATACCTCATTCTAAAAATAATCATATCCCTTTGCTTGTTTCCCTCTGCTGCTTGACATTTTTTGGCGTCCTAGGGCAAATTTTTTTCCCCCAGGCTATGGAAAATCCCTTCTCTTTGCTCCATACGCTTTGCTCCCTTCCCTCTAACTGTTATAAACACCAGTTGTGCGAAATGGATGGAAAGGGGTTTGATTTTCGTCTCTGATAGGGGGTAAATGACATGCATAAATTGATTTTGTGATTGCTAGAGGCCGAATCACACCCATAACTCATTTTTTTTAGTGAAATCCTCAAGAAGGGAGGAGGGATGCGTCAAGATCTTTACCTACCATCAACAAGGATCCAATCGATTAGGTATTTGCTTTGTTCAATCCCTATTTCCATAAGAATGCTTTGTCAAAATTATTCAGTGATTTGGACATTTTTCAGAAGAAAAGTCAAAAAGCCGGAATGATCTTTCGCTACCAGTTTTAAATGTTGAACGACCTGGTGCGACAAATTACAGCAGAAATAAAATGCAAGATTTTGCTTTATTTGCACGCGTTTTGTTTTCTTTTAAAATGTGGGCATTTTGTTTGAATAGTCGGCCCTAAATTGGGCGCCATTAGCACCAGATTTAGTGCCCACTATTGACCATAAATGTTATCAGTTTGGGGCGCTAAATGGGGTGCTAATTTCGCCTAATTTAGCGCCTAGAGAAATTTCATATGCCACAATATTTGCAAGCTACAACATTTATCCCCACAGGCACTAAGAAATATTGTGAATGGAAAGAATAGTCCATAACCATTGACTACTTTGCAAGGGTATAAATTACAAGCTAAAAATGCCACTCTATTCAATATATAAAGATACCAGATTAAAATTCCAAAATAGGGACCTTTTGTAATAGCGCAAATGTCTTCTTTATAGAAAGTACTCGTGACTCTTGGCCTTCTACCTATTCGACTCTTGGCCTTCCACCTTCCGAGCTTGGCCATCCTAAATGAATCATGGACTTCCTATTCTATTTGGCTAATCTATTTTACAAAGTTTGTCCTCATCCCAAATTAGATGGTGTGGACATATTTAAAATAAATAATTAAAATAAAACATGTATCCATCTTAGGTGCTATTTCTCCTCAATTTTGCTTTTAGTGCTTGCAAATATGACCATGGGTTGGGCACTAGTTGCCGCATATGCTTACAATCGAGAACTTACACATTTATACCTTCTATCCTTTATTTATCCTCTTGTATGAAGCAATTTTTGCCTCTCTTACCCTCTTTGGTTGTTTATCTTTGTCCTTGATTTTTTTGTATCCAAGTGCATATGTAGGCTCCTCCATTTTGCTTTGAAATTAGTACTTTCTCTCTTTTCCTTTGAGCTCAACGCCTTCAAACCATGGGTAAAAATCTGCAATATAAATCTTTGTAGCAAGAGCTTGAATGTTTGTAAACCCATGGTGCTTCTGATCCAAAAATATATCTTATTCATTTGTTAAAATCTTCTATAAGGCATAAGAGAATCTCCATTAAAACATTTGAGGATGATTTGAAAAAATGGTGAACTTTCTTATGCAACTAGTAGCTTGAATTTCTCTAAAAATGTGCATTGCGAAAGTGAAGAATAAAATTTGTTTCAAATGTCTAAAATATGCAAATTCTCAAGGAATTTGTAATCCTTTGAACTAGAAATGAACCCTTGGTCCATCAAACTCATTAAAACTAATATAAACCGAAGGACTCTTTCACATAAGCTAGTTTCTTGTGTTTGTCCATTGAGAGTTGAACATGCCATTAATACTTCAAGAAAAAATCAGTACAAGTATGGTTGTAATCTTTGTGAGATTTGGAATTGAACTTAGTGAAAAGGTGAGGGTGAGGCATGAGCATTCATTGATGTAAAAATTTGTTTTCTTATGCTTTTTTTTTTTAACTCCACATGAGAGCAAGAGGCAAACTTTGCATATTGTTCAAATTGTGTGTTTCCTTATCTTATCCATTGATTTAGATCCAAATTCTTGAACACAAGGATGAGCTCCATTTCCACTTCTTCAAGTCTTATATTAAAATTTGCATAGAAATTGAAACATGAGATCAAACAATTGCATTAAAAAGACAACTAATGAATCCTCTTACAAACTTGTGTCACCAGTAAATCTCAAACAAAAGAAAATTTCTCAATGATAAAATCTATAAGAATGCTAAGGAGATGGAAGGATTACTTCAATAATAAGTTTATTCATGTATATTCAATCTCAAGTCTACCAACCATATGAGAACATAAGAAATAAAACTATGAGCAACAAAATTCTATAATGCAAATGAAAAGCATGGCAACAAATTCACAAGCAAATTTATGCACTATCATTTAATTCATTGCTTGCTAAAGCAAAATTAAAACCTAATATGAGAGTGAAATTTGTCTTGCTCTAACAATGGAAGTTAAATCTCATTTTTCCTTCCTCCAACATTGCCAATGGATTCAAAACACATTTCCTTCATGTTCAACATGATTTCTTCATGGTTTATCAACCCTTTAGCATTAGAAACAATGCCAAGTTAATTTTAATGAATAATGGGCCATCTTGATAACTGGTTATTTTATAAATAGGTCCATAAAACAATTGTGCAAGAAAACCATTTCTTGTGATAAATGATGTTAGGGACCATGGGATCATTGGGTAGGAATGGAGGCTCATCCACAACATTTTAATTACAATTTTTCTTATAATTAATCACAATATAAGAAACAATTAATTCTTCATTGATGGTGTTAGAAATTGCTCTAGATCTTGGGACAGGGGTTGATAGAACAACACCATCATTTAGACTGTTTTGTGACCCACAACCCTCATAGATAACCTTCTCTTCAATGTGTTACACATCTATCATGTCATGAAATCCATACTCCTATGAAATTATCTCTAGATTTCAAATTTCATCTGCAAATGAATAAAAAATACTCATATGAGTATTAAGAAAAGGGGTATAGCGACCTCATTTTGAAATTTGGTGGTCATACCCTTGAACAGTGATATAGAAGTATAATGATGCATGCTGGGTACTTTTGATAGATACTCTTTAGCCTTAATTTTCCTTATTTTTCCATATTTAAACCATTATCATCCTCCATTCCATCACCATTTTTACATCTAAATGTGTAAAATAAGTTGCTTTTGTCATTTCTTTTATTTTCTGAAATTTAGACAAAAATTAGGCATTATACAGGAAGTTGTAACCTCTTGTAATAACTTCATGGTTTATATACTTTCAGGATAGGTGGGAGAATTTTGAGACATGTGGCATGATCCTTGATGTCCATGGATGGACAAATACCTATTTGCTTCCAGAAAGAGGCTCCACAAGTGTGAAGTCAACGTTGGTAAAGCTCAACGAGTTATGCAGGAAAATCACTTGTTTTTGGCAAAAATCAGGGCAGATTTAGGATTTCTTGGGATTTCCTCTAATTTTGTGGTTCACAAGGGTGGATTCGACCCTCCTAGAGTAAATAATGGATATTGACCATCTCAACTATGACCCACATATAATCTACAATATGTGATTGATCCTTATTCAACAAGTCATCTATGTGGCATCACCAACAGATCAACATGTAGTATGCTATTGTGCCAACTTAACTCCAAATTCCTTGACAACATCAATGGGATCTCATAGTGGACCGAGGTGACGTGTCCACTAGATCTAATGATTAAAGTTGATTGTATTATCATCATTAAGGCCCCTAACAACTAACATATTCTAAAAAACGCTAAGAATTTTCTATTCCTTTTGTTAGCATGGAAATCATCTCATTGATGGTGGATTTACAATATAAATATATAATTATAATCATTGTAAATCATCATGAAATTGTACATTTCTAAACAAAGTTTTGCAATGACATCTTTCATGTTATAAATCTCTATCGTGGTTTCATTATAGCTAGAGACATAATAAGTTCATGTCATTGCTTCGATCCTTGCTATTTATTTTATCCTTGCTATGTTATAAAGTTGTATCCTTGCATGGACTATGAAAAGTGAGCATATTAACAAGATAATATTAACAACATTATCTCAGTGCATAGATGTTATGTGACTAATGTCATTGGTGTGTATTACAGGATCTAGAGGAGGCCATGGACAAAGGACGTGGACGACATAGACCTACTAAATCAACGAGAGGAAAGTGGGTGGTCATAGAATCGAATACAAAATCTACAGATACAATAAAGGTAAGAAGACAAAGAAACCTCAACCGAAGGAGGATGGTGTTTATGAATTCACAAATGCTACAACATATACGAGACACAATTATATAAACTATGTTGTTTTTTTTTCAAAGCCAAAACATGATATCAATATGTCAAATATATGAGTAAAGTGAGGTTTTGTGTTGGATAGAATATTGGTTGAAATGATATAATTGGTGTACTAAACATCATTGACTATGTTGTGTATTATAGGGGCTATACGAGGCCATGGCAACAAATCGTGTCATATCAAATAAGGACACAACAGATGTCGTAGGACATCAACTAATCAAATTGTGACTTAACTTAGGAAGGATTTTGTGATACCTCCATCCTTTTTCACTGTATTATTAAAATTTATAATGTATTATCCAATATTGAAATAAATGAATTCATGTTGTTGATTATTTCAGATGAAGATTTGATCCGAAATCGAATCCAGAAGCCTGACAGGGCTTGAAAAATGCTCAAAAATTAAAGTGCTCGGAATGCGACGAAACCAATGCCATTGCGTCCGTCTCGTCTTCCTGATTCCGGTGGTATATTTACTTTGTCAAACGGGCTCTGTATGGAGAAGATATCGCGTTCTGTCCGAAAAGCCAAACAGGTAAAAAAAGGGGATGACTGTACAGTTCGTACAGTCCACATGTCATGCTGACTGTGCAGACCGTATGGTCCATACAGATGACATGGAAAACCCAGAAGGCGACACATGGCAGCACCAGGAGGCGGCACGTGTCAGGCAGATTTGGGCGTACGGGCGTACAACTGGACCTATCCCGAGGTGACACGTGTCACCACTGTAAGGGTGACACGTGGCACGGGCGACGTCAGCAGGTGACGTGGCAAGCTGACAGAGCAGTATGACAGGGATGATGTGGCACGAGTGATGTCAGCAACTGACGTGGCAGAATGACGGGATAGTACGGTGATTGACGTGGCAGTACGACTCTGGCACGTGGACCAATAGGCGACTCACACATGGCATATATTGGTTGGTTTTTAAGGTGCCACGTGGCCCAGTCGTGGGGTGCCACGTGGCACCCCGTGAATGGTTCATTGGTTCATATGTAAAATTGGTATGGGTTAACGGGAGTCGAACCGGCGACCTCTCGACCGGGCAGAGGACTGGTGGGGCTGGGCTAACCGCCCGCCCCTATGGTGGTTCTTGTTAACATAACGACCAAAATAATATTTAAGTTTGGTCGAAGGTCTAGTCAGCGGAAAAAAGGGTCGGGGCTTAGCCCCAGCCCTCGGCGCATACCATACGATCACACCATACAACCAGGAGCGCGGGGGATTATACAACGGACTGATACCATATAGCACGGGGAAGTTTAAGCGGTTAGGCCCGTGGCCCTATGCGAACATAACAAAACCGGGGGTTAGCGCCAAAAGGGGGGGGGGCAGCGCATAGCGCGTGGCCACATGGCCCCCCATATGACCGTTCCAGAGGGCATGCGCACGGGATCAAGGGCTTATGCCCGACTTTTAACTATAAAGTGGGTTTTATAACTAATTTTTGGGTTTTAGTTATTGTTAAGCCTATTTTTAATGTATTTTCTCCATTTTTGGGGGATATTGGGCATTTTTGGAGCCTAATTTTTGGGAGGAAGTTGGAGATGAGTAACCAACTTCCTAGCTATATAACCCAGGCCTGTTTGAGGCCATAGGGGGCATTCAGAGCAGAGTTATGCTGAGGAGAAGCCAAGCCAAAGCCATTTTGAGGTAGAGAAGCTTTTGAGGAGGAGACGTTGTCGGACCATTTTTGGGAGATCCGGACGTCCGTTTTGCGTGTCGTTTTCTTTGCAGGGTTCTAGAGATCTGGATGAACATGACCAGATCAGTCTTGTATCCATTTGGCATTGCAGCGATGCACTTTTGAGCATTTGAACAGAAATAAAGAAGCCTCCCCCATAGAGAAAAAGGCCAAGAGACGTAGGCAAAGTTGTGCCGAACTCCGTTATCAATTTGTGTGTTATGGTTTGCTGTCTTTTTTGCATTTCAGATCTACACATATGTATATGGCTGTTATAATTCCTCTTCTTTCCTCATTCTTTCACTAAGTTTCACAAATGGTTAATTAATGCATGCAAAATTAAAACTCAACCATAAGTCATTAAAAGATCCTACAGATCAAGATTGGAGCAAGTGCACAGCCTAAGCGTTCAACTAGAAAAAGAAAAAAAAACCATATGTACGTGGGCGTGGACCTAAAACGATTAAATCACAAAGAACACAGTGGGTGGAAGAGGATATGACAATGGATCCTCCAGACACAACAAATAATTACATTGAAGAAGAGGTTGGTGAAGACTATAGTACATGGGATGAATACTTTGAGAAAATTGTTGTTTGTGGATGTTCTATATGTCATGGAAAGAAACAATTAAAACGCGCGATTGTACAGAGACATTACATAAATGATGAGATTCCATTGGGCAGTATGCCTCCTACAATTTATTCAAATCCAATAAGAATTGTGGTAAGGAATTTTTCAATTTGATATAAATAACATGTATACTTCTTTTAAACATTGTTTTATATTATTTAAATAAAATTTTTTTCTTCTGAATGGATGCTTGTAGGATAAAGTTATTGGTTTAAAGTATCTTGGATCACCGACTTCCAACCTAGAGGGCGATGATCATTTATCAAATGATACATCTAACAAAAATATGTGCCAATATACCAGCTCAGAAGATGAGGAATTGATGAAAACAAGTAACATAACACGAATCGGTTTAAAGATGCCTAATTTGCTTAAAGACAAGGGGAAGGTGGACTACATACCCTATGAGAATGAATGTGATGGAGATGATGACTTGCCCCTGGGTTTGAGATCAGTTTACAAAGAGACATTTGACCGTCGACTATATTGTGCTTGGCCTAGTGATCAACAACTACCTAGACTGTACGAGGTGTTTCATTTTTGGGGTTACAACTACATGATACATGGAGCAAATCTAGGCCTCTTTATTGTTGAAAATGTACATGTGGGATCTAAACATAGAAACAATTCACAACAAACCACTAGCAGATTAATGCCATATTATGGTCTGTCATATTACAGTGGTGAATGGAGAAGGTTAGCAGAATATAATCCTAGCATGTGGGCATATGGTCTAAATTTGAATATGTATACACATCGTCTCCAATTGGCAGGCAAAAAAGAAATGAATAGAGTTCATATTATGTATATAGATGGATGTGCATACACACACAAAAATATTGCAGGGTTTATAAATAGTAGTAAGGGAAGAGACCCTACTGTAAGACCAAATTGTCAATTTGTTGAGGTTATGAATGATAAAGATGGAGATATGGAAAGAGAGGTTGATAGATTGATAATGGTTGAGGCTATTATGGACCTTGCCACTGGGGATGAGTTATTGATTGATTACCCCTTCTTAAAACACACACCTGCACGAAAGAAAAGGGAAGAACAAGGTCTCCCTATGGATGTTCTTAAGGGCAGAAAATCAAAGAATAATAAATGAGTGCAGATTTATGTTTTACAAACTGTGTTGTCAAAATTGTGTTTTATTCAAATCATTGTATAAACAAAGCAGTCTATAAAATAATGTTCCATTATTAAATTGATGTATATATGTTCATACCTTTTATATTTTAATTTGTTAAGCCATATTTTATTATATTTCTTTGAAATTGATACATTTATGATTTATCCAATTGTTGCCAAACATTAAATAATGGTTGTGTTTGTTGATAGGTAGAAGATGATGATGAAAGAACGACTACATCTAATACCCAAGATCCAACTGGGCTATTAAGATTTGGATGGGATGATCCAAACCATCCTTTAAACCATACCAAGGAGAAAAGAGCATATTTAAAGAGAATTCTACCACCTAAGAAATTTGAACAACTAATGAGATTAGCATACGTTGATGACATGCCACCTAGTCTTACCGATGATGATCACGATAGTGAAAATGCAGTCCATGAATAAGGATTGAATGAAATGCTTACATGTTTCTTTGGAGAAGGAAACAATAATGACAACAATGATCATATGGATGACAATAACGATGACAACAGGGGTAATTACCACCAATGTAATGTTGATGATAACAACCTGAAAGACTCCATCAAGCAAGCAACAAAGACACATGTGTTCAAATCGGGTGCAAGTAGAACCTCAAAACTCGCATGCACATTAATATTATTAGAAATCAAGTCACTATTTGGTTGGTCAGACAAATGATTCACCACCCTACGGAAGTGGGTTGAGATCTATTTCTTACAATACATTGTCAATTGGTGTACGCAATTCGTTTATGAATAGTCCTAATATAGATTGGCATATCAAACATGTTCATAATAAGTCAAACATTCAATTGATCTAAACTTTGGCAATCTTACAGGGCATTAAAAACCAAAATATTTCTTGAAGAGAATGTGTTGCCATCAACTTGCAGATAGGTGCGTCAGTTGTTGGTTGAGTTGGGGATTGAATATAAACAAATTCATTCATGTAAAAATTATTGCATTTTTTATAGAGATGAATATCAAGACAAGGTAGAATGCCTTGTATGCAAAGAGAAGATATATCATACAGATGTAGAAGGTCCTATTGTTCCAAAGAAGGTTTTACGTCACATGCCAAATATACCTAGACTTCAATGAATGTTTTGTTGCAAGTCACTTTCACAATTGATGGACTGGCATGCAACGAATAGGAGTAAAGATGGATTCATGCGAATTCCGGCCGACTCCAAAGCATTGAAACACAGAGAGGAAAAATGGCCAAGAAAATTCAAAGATGAACCCCGTAGTATCAGGTTTGGTCTTGCAACTGATGGAGTGTGCCCATTCTCTTTAATGAGCTCAAATTATAGTGTTTGTTCAATCGGATTGATAGTATACAATATTCCCCCATGGATGAGTGTTAGAAAGGAGCACCTTATGCTGACTCTCATTATTCCAGGAAAACATTAAGTTAAAATCATGGATGTTTATCTTATGCCTTTTATTAATGAGTTGCAATTGCTATGGAAAGGCATAAGAATGTATGACATATCACATCCTCCATCAAATAAGTCCTTCATGTTGTATGGTGTGCTATGTTGGACTATTCATGATTTCCGAGGACTTGGTGTTTGTTCCATCAAGATAATTTTTTTTACGTATTTACACTAATAGTTTATTTTCATCCCAACTTTCATACTTAGTTTTATACTATTATTTTGATGTTATTAACCTTAATTATTGAATTGCAGGGATTGAAACAAAGGGGATATTTGCATGTCCAAGATGTGCAAAACAATTTCAAGGGCGATATTCTAAAGATCTACATAAATTTATTTATGCAAACAACATGGTTTTTCTACCACCAGATCATAGGTTTAGAAACCGCCATAAGAATCAATTTGATGGAAAAGTTGAAAATAGAGGCCCTCCCATGATTATATGTCCAACTGATTGGCTTAAGAAGTATGAAGATGTTGAATTGAAATCTTGGTAGGATTTTTTTGATGGGGGGTGATTCTATTGAAGAACCGAAAGAAGTTGTAATTAAGATGCCAAAAATGATGAAAATGAAATCCATATTTTATGAGCTCCCTTACTGTAAGGATATATTAATATCTCACCTATTAGATCCTATGCACATCTTCAAAAATGTCCCAGATTCAATATTTCAACATATATCAGGCAAAGACAAGGACACCTTGTCTTCGAGGAGAGATATTTCTCTTTCGCGTACCAAATTTGATAGAAAACATTTGTGGCCAAATAGGGAAAATGAAACATATGTAGAAGCTCCATGGATTTTGAAAAACAAAGAGGTAGACCAACTAAAAAATATCATACATTCAATAAGGACACCTACTGGTTATGGGTCATCATTGGTTAAAGATTTTATAGTTGATGGACATATCACAGGATTTAAAACACATGATTTTTATAATTTTATGAAGGTATTATATATCACCATTTAATTTTTATTGGTAAAATTGATTAGGTACTAAATATATTATGATATTCTATTATGTGACAAAAATAACTAATGACCTTTCATAAATGTGTTTGATAACATATCATGCCATTGGAAATTAAGGGGGATTCATGTCTTACGGTTGACTCGAGGAATGTCATAAGTTGATTTTCAATAGTTGCAAGGTATGTGGTATAGAATGTTCATGTGTGAGAGACATAGAGATATTGTATTTCATTTTAATTTTTGCCTAAAGGTTCATACTAATTTACTATTCTTATATTAGGTGGGTGACATCCAAGGAGATCCATGAATGTGAAGAGCCAAAATGGAAGAAGGAAATTGCAGACATTGTATGTGTATTTGAGAAGGATGTCCCTACAAGTTTCATGGACCTACAAGTCCATTTACTTATACACCTAGTCGATGACATTGAATTGGCGGGTGTCGTATCAACGAGGTGGATGTTTTTCTTTGAGAGGTATATGAAAACTCCAAAAATATATGTCTGACAAAAGGCACATCCAGAGGGTCGCATGGCTGAAGGGTATGTATTGAATGAAGCATTTTTCTTCCTATGTGAATTCCTTGGTAAGGATTTCAAAAATGGGTCACGCTTCTGAGATGAAGAACGGGAATCAAATATTATTGATGGAGAAAAAACACAATCTAATGGTGTTCAAGTAGAAGTTAGTAAGTAAACTCATTATCATTGTGGTTTTTTTTTATTGCAATCATTAATTTACTCTATAATTTATTTGTCAAATTAACAAAATGGCCTTTGGAGTTTGAAATAAACATGTTGACATGGAATAGGTGTAGACAAAAGTGCTATACTCGACAAGTTCATTCTGTACCACATGGACTTTATGAAAAAATGGATCGATTTGTATGATAAAAAGAGAGAAGAAGTGTTAGAAGCAAGGAGACAATTTAAGAGATCGAACCCAAGGAATACCCCATTTTCTATTGATCTGCAAGGGGAATGGGGCAAATATTGCACACTAGAATGGGTAAATGAACAAATTCAAAATCAAATAGAAGATGCATGTATAGATTCAAATAACAAAATATGAAATCAACATGTCTAGAGGATGTGAAAGAAAGGTACAATTATAATTTCACAAAATGTTGTTTCCTTAGAGTTTTGACACTATTAACTATATTAATATTCATCATTATATTTGTTTTAACCGAAATAAATGGTCTTTCACATGTAAGGAAATATCCAACAATGTGGGCATATGGTCGACATTATCGTGTAGAACATGAAGATGTATAGAGATAATCCTTCGATTGTGGTATCATGGTTGACTTCAAGAAATCCAATTGATCAAGCTCAAAAGATAAGAATATTATTGAAGGAAATCTACAACATGTCGGGAAAAAACAAGAAATTATTGAGTTGGATTATCGCTCTTTTAAATGTTGTATTTTTAAGTGTAGATGGTATGAAGCATTTCAGAGGACACAAAGACATGATGCCCATAGTGGATTGTTTTCTATAGATTCCTCAAGGTTCCTACCAGGGGATAAGGAGCCTTATGTTCTACCAATTCATTGTGAGCAGGTATTTGTTTAACTCAAACAAGAAGCGACAGTGATCACTAATCTATTAATAGATTGTTTATTGCGAATATATACATGTCTTTATTAATCAATAAAATTGTTATAACATAGGTCTAATATATGTATGTACTCGTTCATGTGCAAGTATTTTTCTATGAAGATATTTTGGACCCAAAATGGATGTTTGTCATACATTATAATCCAAGATTAATGCATGTATTTGACGATGCATTAGTGTATACTGAGAAAAACGATGACGACCAACAAAATGAGAGAGAGGGATTAGAGAACATCGAAGAAATTGACATCCATGATGATGCTGAAGATGGTTATGTACAAACATAAGAAGACAACAATCTAGAGTCTGATGATGTTACGGAAGACAACAATATGGATGGTATAGAAAATGATGATCCTAATACATCTGGTAACAATATGGATGTTCTACAGTCAAATTTCAATGATGATGAAGATGATGCAGGTCAAGATGAGGATGATGATAATATTAACTACTTGAAAGATCATTTGAACATTGACAATGATACACTAGATGACATTGTTACAGACAATGATGTTAATGACCAAGACTTCTAAATTTTCAGAATTATTTGTAATCCATGTTTAAAAAACGATAATTCTTATGGCCTAAAGTTGAAATGGTTCAATATTGTTTGTGTCAATACAAATTACCTAGTGCAATATTCTTAAAGTGTTCAAGATATGGTATGAATTGTTGGCAAAAAAAAATAGGATTACTTGGATGCTTCTTCCATTCATTTTGTATCAACATATGTTCATGAAGACACAAAAGTTAATAAAACATTAATGCACGTATCTCACAATGATTTGAGTAAGCAACTTTGTTAACTTCATTATTTTTATATTGTTTGCATTTTAATGTTGGACAATTTTTTTTATTATGTTTTGTTAAGAACTAAACATAAAATAATTAAACAAAACAAAAGATTTTAATCACCTAGAATTAGGTAAAAATTTAATAAATTAAACCTCAATGAGACTCCATGATGAATATTGATGAAATTTGCATAGGTCTAATCCAAAAGCTCCAAGTTTTAAATTTTATAAATGAAAAATAGAGATGTCTTTCCATCCATGTCTCGGGGTATTTATACAAAAAGTATGTAACCAAAAATACTAGAATTACTCCTAAGATCCATTATTTACTCTAGGAGGGTCGAATCCATCATCATGATCCACAAAATTAGAGGAAATCCCAAGAAATCCCAAATCCGCCCCAATTCTTGCCAAAAATAGAGGATTTTCCTGCATAAGTGGTTGAATTTGACAAGCGTTGACTTCACATGTGTCGAGCCTCTTTCTAGAAGAGAATAGGTATTTTTCCATCCATGGACATCAAGGATCATGCCACATGTCTCAGAATTCGCCCAACTATCCTGCAAGTATATAAACCACAAAGTTATTACCAGAAATTTCAACTTCTCGTACTTTCCTTTAAAAATTCATCTTTAATGCCTAATTTTTGTCTAAATTTTAGAAAATAAAAGCAATGACAAAAGCAACTTATTTTACACATTTAGATGTAAAAATGGTGGTGGAATGAAAAATGGGAATGGTTTAAATATGAAAAAATAAGGAAAATTAAGGCTAAAAAGTATCTATCGAAAGTACCCAACACATGCCATGCCTTGCCTTGACATGCCATGCCTTGCCTTGCCGTGA
Source organism: Picea sitchensis (assembly GCA_010110895.2). NCBI lineage: Eukaryota > Viridiplantae > Streptophyta > Pinopsida > Pinales > Pinaceae > Picea > Picea sitchensis. The sequence goes on from SNQJ01S0014124.1 coordinate 113,763, forward strand.
CATGCCATGCCTTGCCTTGACATCCATGCCTTGCATTGACATGCCATGCCTTGCCTTGACATGACATTTCTTACCTTGCCTTCCCATGCCTTGCCTTGACATTCCATGCCTTCCCTTGACATGTCATGTGATGCCTTGCCTTGACATGCCATGCCTTGCCTTAACATGCCTTGTCTTGACATAACATGCCTTGCCTTGACATGCCATTCCTTGTCATGTCTTTCCATGTGTTGCCTTACCTTTATAGGCCATGCCTTGCCTTGACATAACATGCATTTTCTTGCCTTTCCATGCTTTTTCATGTGTTGTCGTGCCTTACCATGACTTGCCTTTCAATGCCTTGCCTTACCATGCATTCCCTTGCCTTGCCATGCCATTCATTCCCTTGCCTTGCCATGCCATGCATTTTCTGGCCTTGCCTTTCCATTCCATGCATTCCCTTGCCTTGCCTTTCCATTCCATGCATTCCCTTGCCTTGCCTTGTTGTGCATTCCCTTGCCTTGCCATGCATTCCCTCGCCTTGCCTTGCCATCCAGATCTAGGGAACCTAGTGTGATGTAACACAACCACTTGGTAGTCTACCATTACTAATAACCTATATGAATATCATTGACATAATTCCTATTACTCATGACATTTATATTACTAAACAAATCAAACATATTATTTCAATGTTGAGCTCTTATAGCATTACAATCCTCCTTTGCTTGAGCAAAGCATAACTTAGTTGGATCCTCAAATTGACATTGATCATAAGTTCAATAAACTAGCACCTTTTGACCAAGCCATAGATCAAATGACTCGACACACATACGCAAGACTATATAAATATTATACATTGCCAAATCAAGTTAGTCCCTTGCATAGTCCAAGTATTTCACATTTGAGCAAGTGAGAAACAAAATTGCTTTGTGGATAATACACTAAAATTTTATGCATCAACACTAACCTCCATTGCCTACAGGAACGAATTTTCTACTTCCAATGCAATGGAGGCCATGAAATTTCAAGAGAGTTTCGACAAACATTTCGTAGATGTGAATGACGAATGATGATAATGAGACTGCATGATGAACGTTGATTCAAATGTGGATGATCTCAATGATTATGCGGGGACATCAGACATCCTTGAGTCTTGAAACCCTCGCATACCGTCAAGGCATGTGTCCAGTCTAACCATGTCAAATTTGAACACATACACTAACAATTTGAAGAAATTTCAATGTTGGCCCCATTCACTACTCACTATGCGACATCCTTAGATGACATTGGTGATGGGCGTGTTGAAAGGCGTTCCATAAAATTTCAAGAGAGTTCCTACAAAGCCCTAAATCCTCTAACCCCTAAGCTTGCATTTACTCTTAAAGCCTTAAGCCCTAATCCATAAACCCTTAAGCCATCAACCTTAGTTAATCACTAATCCCTTAACAAAAAATCCCTCAATACCCTAACCCCTAATCCATTGACCTTTAAACACTTAAACCCTAATCCCTTAATCCTTAAACTCCTATGCCCTGAGCAGTTAAACATTAATCCCCTAGACCATAATCCTTAAGCCATTAACCATTAAACTACCTAACCCGTAAGCGCAAAATCCCTTAGCTCTTGACCCTTAATCCCTTAAACCCTAACCCCTAATCTATTAAACCTTAATCCATGTACACCAAATCCCTAAATCCCATAATCATCAAAGCCCCTATCCACTTAACCCCCAACACCTCAACTAATTAACTATTTAGGCAAATTCGATGCTAATTTCGGCACTAAATCTGACACTAATTTCGATGTTATTTCCGACGCTATTAACGCCTACATGTTTTGATCGGAGAAAAAAACACCAGAAATAACGCCATCCCGATAAATAGCGCTGACTTTTTCAAAAAAATGGAGAAAAATACACTAAAGCAATCTTTGGAAGCAAACAAAAGGAGAAAATCACATGGATTTGTTGTAGTGCTTCACCTGACATCACCCATCACTTGATCTTTAGGGCCCCGAGGCCCCAGGTAAGTAGGTAGGTCATTTTGATATCCTGCATTTGCATCTTGATTGCTCATATTGGTTTAAATGCATTTCATATGTCATTTTTCTCTACTTCCATATTGATTTCATGCTTAGTTTAGAAAATTCTGAAAAGATGCTAAAATTTACTTTTCTAGATTAGTTTTTATCTGGATTCTTGAATATGGACGAAGGGTGATAGAACCACCCTAGATTTGATGGTTTTTGTTTTAGTGTAGGCAGAGCTCTACTAGGAGATGTTGCGATTCTCATGCACTCTACGACGAGCACATCTCCCCAAGTAGGAGCTTTATGTTATCCCCATTTTGTGGGATAACTAGGGAGATCATGTCTCAAGGCTCTTAGGTTACAGATATGGAATGCCGAGAGACTACATGATCAACAATGTCCAGTTGAACATACAAAATCCCACTCTATCACCACATTTGATCCATTGTCAGCGCATCCACCACACTAGCTAACTTCTGGAAGGCAGATGGATCTTGCTCCATGCGGTACAAGTAAGGTATTGTGGAAGGTAATCACCCTAATATTTAAGGCATTTGAACATGTTGTATTTAAGCTGCTTTTGATTATAGAACGCATGCTTCGACATTATGCCCTTGACCCTGTATCACCTTGGTGAGTGTCATATGTTTCCTAGTAAGTGGCCAAACTTTGGGGAAGGTTTGTGACTGGGCGTCCCTTAAGGGGTTATCATACCATTCCCAAACATACTTACCACTTTCCGCTCATTACACTCCCATCATATTGTCCTATTCTAGGTCCTTTTACTTTAGTGAACCAAGAAGGGCATGTACCTCATTTCATGGGAAGAAGGGGACGAAGGCCTAGAGGGATTGTTATTGGATAAAAAGATAAAACCCTATATATATATACCTTCCATATTCTCCAGCTAGGGATCCCCCAAGAAAGAAATGAAATGCTTCTTTGTAAGAAAAGGGGGAGCTGCGAGAATAAATGGTAGTGAATGCTTAAGGGGTTAGTTGGAGGATGGGAGGTCTCATCATGAGTCGACCTATCATGATCATGGCTATTTAGTGGTATGAAATTACCACATCTGGTTACCAAGCTAGGGTAGTGGCTCTCAATTACATAACTGAGAGAAATGGGGTCTCATCAGGAGCCAACCTTCTCATTTCTATAAGGTATTTGTGAGTGACACTCTCATTATCTGGACACCACACCGGGACAATGGCCTTAAAATCGTTCCTTAAAGCATGAAAGAAACAAAGAATGGCAATAAGATGGTCTTGGAAAACATGCATTACAAACGAAGGTGCCACACACCCTCTACAAAGGCCCCCATGAATGAGATAACACGAGCCCTTATGATTCAGGAGCATCGCCAAAACATCAAGCGAGCCAGCGCGGAAGCGGAAGACAGCTGGATAAGCCAGCACAATTTCTTTTTGGATTTCACCTTGGAAGTTGTTGCGCAATCTTAAATGAGTCATTTAAGATGAAACACACTTTGTATATTGTAAATGGGCCTTGAGCGGATAGCTCTCATCCTTTAGCAGATAGAAGGCATTTAATATAGTTAATGCAGGTAGATAGAAATTTAATTTTAGATTTGATAGCTTTAGAGCGCAAGAGGGAAACGGGATATAGACACCCTCATTGTGCATTTGTATTATTGAGAATTCTGGAGCATTAGAGCAACAGGATGCAGAGAGATGTGTAAGAACACCCATGTACAAATACTTGAATTAATAGAAGAGATTGATTCAAATTCATGGTTTTTGTGTCTGTTCTCTGTGTATTGATGTTGATGTGCTCATGAATGGTTGCTTTCAGTCACACATTTGCTTTTATATAAGGTGTATGTGATTTCATGTATGAATTGAAGTCTGAGAGGGAGATGGAATGAGTTTCAATTGTTTCTCCATTTGATCTGTAGAATTCCTACAATGAGTGCAGTCGAATTGTCCGCAAGGAGTGTGTTGACAGAGGGGTTCAAATAGAGATAGCTTTTGTTCTCATTTCCTCAAAGGTGCAGTTGGGCACAGGGCTGTGCAAGGAGTGCGTAGGCTGGGTAAAAGTCTCAGGGTTGCGAACATGAGTAAAGAGCTAAAAGACTGCTGCTGCAGGGGAGCGCAAAGTCGAGGGACTTCAACACTTAGACGTTGTTGAAGGTTTGCCGCAAGGAGTGTGTGCAAGAGGGTTTTCTTTCTAAAGACTTAAAGCTGTGGGAAAAGCTCAGGAAGGATAGGCCTTTGAGTTTGTGGGAGAACAGCGAGGACAAGTTGTAACTTGAAGTTCGGGGGAAGCATTGCAAGTTACGAGCAGGTGAACGAGTTCCGTGGAAAAGAACACTTAGTCCTTTCGCAGAATTCATCGGGAAAGAACGGACGATCGGTATTCTCCACGGAGAATCCGCGAATTTCTGTGGGTCGTCAAATCTTGTGGATGTGAAGGGGAGATACAGTGGTGTATTCCCGAAGGTTTAAGTTCAGGACAGATAGAGCGTTGATCCAAGTCAGCTGGGACCGTTGGATCTACACGTATATCGTGTATCGGGGTTTCATAGATCGATCCTCCAAAGTATTGCAACAGGAATTGTGATATCGCGATCCGCGATATTCCGACGGACTAAGAACCGTCCATCAATTGGGAAGCGTGTCAAAAGATCCAAAGAAGTCGGGGTTTGGAGCATCGGAGATTTCGGAGACCGGATACTCTTGCAGCTAGGAATTGTGAAACGCGATATCCTGACGGAAGAGTTGTGTGGGGCCATAAGAGTCAGAGTGGAATACAGGTGGCATAAGTCATCAGGGTTTCACCGCGAGAAGCACCGAGGCATAGACATCAGAATTCGCTATCCCGCGAAGTCTGAAATCCCGATAGAAGTGGCAGGAGTTGAAGGGACAACTCGCGCGTGCGTCGAAGTTTCGGTGTATCGGGCATCGGGAGTCGGAAAACCGAGTTACTGAGCATCATGAGTAGCAAAATCATGATAGGAGCAAGTTATGACAGAGAAAGGGAAGAGTCAGCGTTGACTTGCATCGGGGATCGGAGTTTTGAGAATCCAAAACCACGCGACCACAAGACTCGTGAAACTGCGAAGTCCGATTTCCCAATCGCTAAGGGAGATCTTTTGGAGAACTGCCGTGGGTGTGGAAAATTCCCGATAGGGAATTAGAAGAGCTTTTCAGTTCTTTGGGCCAAGGAAGGAGGAGGTCCTGTGAGCGGACGCTGCCTGAGAGCGCGCCTGCGTCAGTTTGGTATCAGAGCCCAGAAAGACTCTTTGCGTTTTGTAGCAGAGAGAAGGAAATTCACTATGCCGCCGAGAAGAGATAGACAGTCACTCGATGCAGAGGATAGGGAGATGCTGCGACGAAGGGGCAGGCAGATGGTAGATCCATCCATAGAGAGACAGATGCGTGATCTACGGGCCAGACTCGAAGACATGGAGACAGCGCAAAGACGCACAACCAGTGCGGGGAATCTTAGTGATTGAAGCGAAAGTTGCAGAGGCGAGGATGCATCAAATGGGCGTTTGATCAAAGCTATTGCCAGGTTGGGTGCAAAAGCAAAGATGGACTTTCCAGTTTACAAGGGAAACTTGAATGCAAAGGAGCTTCTAGAATTGGATTAAGAGCTCGGGTCACCGCCGACTCTGTGAAGATGCCGAAGGACAAGAAAGTCAAGCATGATGTTACACACTTGAAAGGACATGCAACATTGTAATGGGATGAAGTACAAGATAGCCGGGCTATGTTGCAAGGGCAAGCAAAAGATCAAGAGCTTCAAGACGGGATGATCGTGAAGATGAAGGAGAAATTCATCCCGATGGATTATCAAATTACTGTTCGGAAGGCTGGAGGCTTGAGACAGCCGGATGACAATGAGAATACGAAATTCTATAAACTAAACATTAGAGATGTACAAAGAGAGAGGGATAAATAAAAAAATTCCAGGTATATGAATGGCATGAGATGATATCCGAGGGATGAGATTAGGCACAGTAACCCATCCGAGCGGTGGAGATGCTTATCGGATGGCTCACGAAAGCTAAAGAAGGCAGGCCAAAAGCAAAGAGAGTCAGAGGGCCGGTAGAAGTCACCCGGAGGCAATGCAGTTGCCCAGGAGAAATATCTGAAACCCAAGGAGGAATGGAAGAAACCTCAGGACTCATGCAGAGAGGAACCTCACAGAGGGGGCCATATGTTGAGCAGAGAGAGTAGCATAATGAGCAGAGAGAAGATTATGCTAATAATAATATTTTTTCTCGTACTAGAGGTAGAGGAAGAGGAAAGTGCGGAATCATCACATATTATTTCACATGCGGGAAGGAGAATGGGCACAAGTCTTCGATTATCCCGGGGAAAAAAGGACGTGGAGAAGCTCACATCACCCGAAGCGTGAAGCGGGATGTTGAGACGGCGAAAGGCATTTGGCGGAAAATCCTTATGATCAAATAAAATTCTTTTTAGCACCTAGAAAGAATTGAAGAAGTTAGGTCAAAGGACGGACTTACTGAGCAACTTACAGACCAAGGATAGGAGTATACAAGGTTATAAGTAGGCAATGACGCTATAATCGTTTCCATGAGAGATAGTAGAAAGTTAAGGCTGGAGGCGACTTATCATCAGCCCATCTGAGTTCGTGGCTCTGAAGGACACCGAATGGCTGTCACAAAACAATACTTGGTTGAATTCAAGATGAGTGGATATAATGATAGGATCTTGTGTGATGTTATTCCATGGATGTTTGTCATCTATTCTTTGGGTAGACCATGGCAATATAACATAAATGTGATTCATGATGGAAGCGAATGAATACTTATACCCTAGAAAAGAATGGGAGGACACACATGTTGCTTCCGGAAATAAAGGATAGGAGGTGAGCCCGAATGCACAAGCAACACAATACTTCTCCTTGAGTGGGAAGGAGCTACTTCGCGGAGTGAAGAAGAAGGAAGATCTAATTCTTTGTGGTGAAAATGAGATCATTTGACTAGCATGGAAGTAGGCGATTTGCAGGAGAAATCAGGGAACCTCTTTGGGAGAGTTAGCTGACATCATAGTGGATGAACTACATAGTTCGTTGCCGCAATCCGAGAGGTGTGAGTCATCATATAGACCTGCATTACCGAAGCTGGTTCTTAGAGATAAAGCGCGTCTGAGTTAGCAAGAAAAATAGAAGTCAAGAAGCGGGTCGGAGAACAACTTTAGACAAAAGTTAGTCGAGGGAAAGTTTGATCCATGTCTTGGTTCCAAGCGATGCTCAGTCAAAAGAGGAGGCAGAGGTTGTATCTTGACTCAAAAGGCGATTAATAAGATAACCGGTCTGATTTCCATTCTTAGAGGATGGACTGGTCGATGGATTGCTTGAGTGGAGCAGAGTACTTTTCAAAAATTGATTTAGCGGATATCACCAGATTTGCATGAGAGAAAGCGATGAATGGAAGACATCATTCAAGACAAGAAGGTGTTGTGAATGGCATTATGCTGGATTTGTCTTAACAAATCGCCCGAAGTACCTTTATGGGGTTGATGAACAAAGTCCACGAAGGATTTCGGAAGTTAGATCATTGTGTATTTGAGATGACATCTTGATTCTGATCAATCGATTAGCCCAGGAACAGAAACATTTAGCTCTGATGATACATAAGCTACTGCTTGAGGCTGATGATTAATATGAAGAAGTCCTCAATTCATGAAGATGAACTCATTTACTTGGGGTTTTTTTTTTTTTTGGGTTTTTTTTTATTTCTGTGAATGAGTTGAGGATGGGATTTGTAATCAAGAATTGGCCATCATAGAATATTATCTTTACAGGTGAAGTTTTCCTGAGTTATTTAGTTTCTCTGAGGAAGTTCATGTCCAGGGAATTTCAGTGGAATCGATTACTAGCGATGATGAATCCCTACAAATGAAGCGGCATAAGTATTTTCAGCTTTGGGCAGTGAGAATGAAAAAAGTTCCGTCTGATGAAGCGGAAAGATCCGCGAAAACAACCAGTGTTGGTGTTTGCAGTTCTTGAAGACATTTAGGTGAAATGTGATGCAAGCGGGTATGCTGTTGGAGGGGTTTTGAGCTAGGAAAATAGACTTGTTTCTTACTTCATCGAGAAGCTGAATGAACCAAAATTGAAATACTCCATGTGATAAAGAATTCTATCGCTATCATCTGACGTTGAAGGAATGGAGTCATTAGAATCATAGGAAGAATTTATTTTGTATAGTGACAATCATGCTTTGTAGTTTTGTGACTCAATAGGAGGATTCATCGAAGCATACCCAAATGGGTTGAGTATATCTTGAGAATTTCCTTTTGTGATTAAAGCATATTTACGATGCTATACAAAAAGATCTTTTGATGCTTTGAAGCGAGATATTTCTTTATTCTGAGAGTTAAGATCAAAAGCATTAGAGTTTACAAGATCTCGAGGGACATGTATGCAATTGATCAGGATTTCAATGAAGCGTATGAAGATTTGAGAATCGATTCTCGAAGATAGAAGCCTTTGGATGAACTATATCTTTAGCGGGAAGGATTGATGTTGGAGGTAATTAACTATGTATTCTGAAATGCTCCATGAGGAGAACTTCTTTGAAGAGCCGCAGTGGAGAGTTAGCTGAGATTCAGCCATGATAAAGACGTTCATAAAATTGAATGAGTCATATTTTGGCCCGAGGAATGTGAGCATATATCCAAGATGTTGTAGGCAGATGTAAGAGTTTTAACGATGAGAAGGGAAAGGAAGCAAAATCACGGTTTTATCATCATTGCCTATACCTGAGAGGCCATGGTAGGCGATCAATATGGATTTTGTATTAGGGTTACCGAGGACATAAAGAGGTGTTGATTCAATAATCTTTGTGTGGTAGTGGATGGTTTTCTAAAATAACACACTTCATTTCCACATGCTAGAAGACCAGTGAGGCAACTCACATGGCTAATCTGTTTTTGAAAGAGGTCATTCAACTTCATGAATTTCCGAAAAGTATAGTTTCGAACATAGACACAAAATTCATAGGACATTCATGGAGGACATTATGGAAGGCTGGGAACTAACCTCTTATTTTAGTTGATATCATCCTGGGAGCGGATGGATAGACATAAATTAGTCCAGAAGTGGGAGACTCATTGAGAATCTTGGTGATGGAACACCATAGCCGGTGGGACAATATATTACCACATGCAAAGTTTTCATATAACGATTCAATGAATCGGAGTACAGGTAAGAGTCCATTTCAGGTTGTATTTGGGATGCAGCCGAGAGGATTTTTTTGAGCTGAGGGATTCAGAAAAAATAATGACTTAGAGCGCAAGCGTTGAAGAATTTGCTGAGGTGATGAGGGAAATTCATAGCTGGGTGAAGGAGCGATTGTTGAAATCAAGCAAGGAGTATAAGCGCAGAGTTGATGCGTATAGAGACAACTTCATTTTTGAAGTTGGTGATCCCTGGATCCATCACACTTGAGGAAAGAAAGGTTCTGGGAACATACAATAAACTAAAGATAGAAGAAAATCGGACCATGCAGTCTTGAGAAAATTTGGGACAAATGCTTGTGAGATTGAACTACCCGATGGGATCGGGATATCTCCAATATTCAATGTTTTAGGTTTGTATCCTTACAGGGAATATGAAACCAGAGGTTCAGAATATCAGAAAGAGATCCATTGTGAGAAGCAGATTCCTATAGCAGAAAAGCCACATGTGGAGAAGATCGTTGATCAGAGGTTTGGTAAGAAGACCAGGAGGAAGAATACTTTGAGTATCTGGTCAAATGGAAAAACCATCGAGTCGAAGATGCCAGTGGGGAGACTAAAACAAAGGATATAGAAGCATAAGACCCAGAATAGTCACGAGAAACTCATGGATGAGGCCATAGAAATTTCCAAACAAAGGAGTATGATCTTGGGAGCATGTGAGAAACATCAATGAGCTGGCTGCTTGAAGTGGAAAAGCAATTTGGATCGCCAACACAATTTCTTTTAGTTCACCTTGGAAGTTGTTGCACAATCTTAAATGATAAGTCATTTAAGAGGAAACACACTTGTATATTGTAAATGGGCCTTGATTGGATAGCTCTCGTCCTTTAGTAGATAGAAAGGCATTTAATATATTTAATCTTTGGTAGATAGAAATTTAATTTAGATTTGATAGATTTAGAGTGTAAGAGAGCGGGATATAGACACCCTCATTGTGCATTTGTGTGTAGAGAATTACGGAGCATCGAGGAGCAAGAGAATCTGAAGTATTAAAATTACCCATATTCGGAATCTTGAATTAATAGAAGAGATTGATTCAAATTCTTGGTTTTGTATTAATACATTCTGTGTATTGGTGATGTGCTCATGAATGGATTGCTTTCGATCACACATTGCTTTTATATGATGTATGTGATTTCATGTATGAATTGATAATAGAGAGGGATGGAATGAGTTTCAAATTGTTTCTCCACCATTTGGCTGTAGAATTCACACCAAGGAGTGTAGTCGAATTATCTGCAAGGAGTGCATCGACAAAAAGGTTCAATTAGAGATAGCTTTCTAGTTTCCTCAAAGGTCACGGTTAGACACCCGAGAATTAGTGCAAAGGTGCCACGGTAGGTAAAAGTCTCGGGGTTCTGAGCACACAGACTTAAAGAGAGGCAAAATCTAGCTGCTGCGAGTCTTGATCGAGAGACTTAACACTTGAGAGCGGTGTTGAAGGTTTGCCACAAGGAGAGTGTGCAAGAGTTTTTCTTCCTAAGAGACTTAAAAGCCATGTGGAAAATCTCCGGAAGGATAGGCCTTTGAGTTTGTTGGAGAACAACGAGGACAAGTTGTGACTTGAAGTTTGAAGAGGCGATATGAGATTCTGGTAGTGAACAAGTTAGTGGAAAAAACACTTAGTCCTTTTACATAAAATTCATTAGGAAAGAGCGAATGATTATTCTTAGGGAGAATAAAATGAATTACAATGGAGTCGTCAGTCTTGTATGGATGTGAAGGGGAATCTGATGGTATTCTCGAAGGTTTAGCTCGGAGACATATAGGCGTTGATCCAAAGTCGTAGGGGCCGTTAGTCTACCGCACATTATATACTCATGTATCGGGGTTTCATAGATCAATCCTCCAAAGTATTGCGCCGGGAATTGCGATATCAGGTCCCACGATATTCCACGATAGGACAAACTGTCCATCCAATTGGGGCGCATATGCAGGAGAATCAAAATAAGTTGGCATTTGGAGCACTTCGAGATTTAGGAGGCAGGATACTCTTCTGACTAGGAGCTAAGCCGCGATATCCCGATGGAAGAGTTGTGTGAAGACCAGAGTCGAGTGGAAAGCAGGTGGCATAAGTCGGTGATTTCACCCGCAGCGAGGAGCATTGACATCAGTTCACGATCATGAAATGCAATCTAGATAGAAGTGGCGGGAGTTGAAGGGACAACTTCGGCGCTTACGTAGTTTCGGTCTCCCGAACATTGGGAGTGGGAAAGCCCAGTTCTTTGAAACATGTGATAGCGAAATAGCGACCGGAAGCAAATTCCATGAAGAAAAGGAAGAATGCGCGTGGCTTGCATCGAGGGGAGTTAGAGGTTTGGGGAATCAAAACCCGCGACCCTGAACTTCATGGCTAGCGAAGTCCGATTTCCGATCACTAAGGAGATCTTGCGGAGAAGCTGCTTGTGGAGTGTGGAAAATTCCCAGATAGAAATTAGAATAGATTACCCCGTTCTTTGGGCCAGGAAGGAGGAGGTCTGTGGCTGAATGACTGAGAGAAGACAGCCCTCGTCGGTTTGATTATCGAGGCAGAAAATACTCTTTGCATTACGCTTAGCGAGGAGAAAGGAAATTCACTATATCCCTTTAGAAGAGATAGATAGTCTTTTGATTTAGAGGATAGGGAGATCTGCTTGTGAAGTTGCGCGGCGGATAGCGAAGATCCGACCATAGAGAACAGTCGTGATCTGGTTGGACTTCGAGGAGCATGGAGACAAGCGCCAAAAGAGCGCGCAACCCGGTCACGGGGAATGCTTGTTCGAAGCGAAAGTTGAGGCTGGTAGCGAAAGAAGTTGTGGCGAGATGCATCAAATGACATTGATCGAGCTATTGCAAGGATGGGTACAAAAGCAAAGATGGACATTCCGGTTCACGAGGGGAAGAATTGGATGCCCGGAAGGCTAAGGGTGGTTAGAGCTGCGGATGCCGCCGACTCGAAGATGTCGAAAGGACAATAAAAGTCAAGAATGTTGTTACAAGCGAAAGGACACCTGGCATTGTTAGTTGTGATCGTTCTAGAGGCGGCGGTGGCTGCAAAGACAGCGGAAAGATCAAGGCTGGGGCAGGATGATGTGAAAAGATTAAAACTTCATTCATCCCCAAAGATTATCAAATTACTCAGTTCAAGAGGATGTAGAACCTGAAACAGAAGGCAGAAGCGGATAGCTGATGAAGGAATACCACGAGGAATTCTCAGCGAACATCGGCGAGGAGTCATGGGGAGAAGCGATGATGAAAAAGGATGCGAAAGTATTTGAATGGTCTGAGATATGATATCGAGGATGAGATGAGCATGGTAACTCCATCGAGATGGTGGAAGATGCTTATCGGTCAGCTCTGAAAGGCTGAAGAAGGCGGTAGCAAAGTCAGGAGGCTGAGAGAATAAAGCCCGAGGCAAAGGTTGCCAACACAAATGTGACCCAGGAGGAATGGGAAGAAGCCTCAAACTTCTAAATGCTGAGAGAGAGAAGATTGGAACCTCCTGTGGGGCCATTTGAGACAGGAGAGGGCAGCATAATGTGAGCAGGAGAGGAGATTATCATGACAGCAACCTTTCCTCGTGTGCCGAGAGGCAAGAGGAAGAGGAAGAGGTGGAGATCATCATGTTTCATCAGGAAGAATGGGCACAAAGTCTTACAAGTGTCAGAGAAAAAAGAAGGACATTGGAGCTCATCAGAAGCCTGAGGAAGTAGGGATGTTGAGGCCAGCGTTTCTTGAAGGTGGGAGATCGCTTATGATGCGTAAAGTTATCTTAAAACCAGAGAAAGAGGTGGAAAGTTAGATCAAAGGACTAGAATTTTCAGAACAACTTGTAAGAACAAGGATATAGTGCTCTGAGAGTTGTGTGGATAGTAGTAGCAGATAATCTCGTTTCAGCGAGAGATGGTAGAAAGTGGGCTGAGTGGTGATCATCCAAGCCCTCTGATTTCGTGGATCTGAAGGGACACCATGTAACATTACTCATGAAATGTGGACGAGATTCAAGATAGGTGGATACATGATAGGATGTACTTGTGTGATGTCATTCCGCTGGATGTTTGTCATCTATTATTTGGTAGACCATGGTTATATAACATAAATCATGGAGATAGCATGATGGTGAATGAACCACGTACACCCAAGAAAAGAATAAGGAGGACACACATGTTGCTTCCAAAAAAGGATAAGGAAATTGAGCTGGAAGTAAGCAACTGCAGTACTTCTGTAGGTAGGAAAGAACTATACGGAGGTGAGAAAGGAAGATCCACAATTCTTTGTGGTCAAAAAACCAAGAATTTTTCTGACTAGAACAAAGGTGGACGATTTTCCAGAAGAAGTCCATGAACTGATGGAAGAGTTCGCTGACATAATAATGGACGAATCACCTCATTCGTTACCACCAATGAGAATTGTAAGTCATCACATAGACCTCATACAGAATGATTTGCGAATAAAACACATAAATAGAGTTGGAAACCCCATGAGGAAAATAGAAGAGGTCAGAAAAGCGGAGTCCGAGGCGCTAGACAAAGAAGTTGGTTGGAAGTTTGAGTCCGTAATAGTTCCATGATACCGATGAGAAAGAGGAGGAGGATGTGTACTAACTCAGGGAAATGATTATCGAATAACCATCAGAGTCTGAATTCCCATTCGCAGGATGGATGACAGTCGATAGTTATGGCCGAACAAGAGTACTTTTCAAAGGTGTTGGCTTGAGAATATCCTGGTCGCATGAGAGAAATGGAATGGAAAACATTCCAAGACAACCGAGGTTTATATGCTGAATAGCTTGTTATGCGTTGGCTTAACAAACATGAACTCCTTTATGAGGTTGATGAATAAAGTCCTCGATTCATCGGGAAGTTAGTCATTGTGTATTTGGATGACATCTTGATTCTGATAAATCAATGGCGAGCTCTTGGAAGCATTTGCTCTGATCATAGAAACTCTCTGGCCGAGAAGAAGAAGTCATTGATTAATATGAAGAAGTCCTCATTCATGAAAGAGAGAGAACTGTTTACTTGGGGTTTTGTTATTTACATTTAATGAGTTGAGATGGATACGGATAAGGTAAAGTAATCAAAATTGGCCATCATGAAGGAATAATATCTTTGAGGTGAAATTTTTCAAGGGATTGCTAAGTTTCTACGGAAATTCCTTCGAAGGAATTTGATTGAAGCTTGATCTTGTGATGATGGATCTGATGAAAAGCTGGCATAAATCTTTCTTTGAACCCATTTGGGAACTGAAATTTTTTCAATTTGTTGAAGCGAAAGATCATGGAGCAACCGATGTTGGTGTTGCCGGATTTTAGAAAAACATTTCAGGTAAAATGCGATGAAAGCGGATTTGCAATAGGGGCAATATTAAGCCAAGAAGACAGGTCAATAGCATACTTCAACGATAAGATGAATGAAGAAAAAGTGAAACACTCCACGTATGACAAAGAGTTCTACGCCATCATACAAGCGTTGAAGAAATGGAGGCATTACTTGATCGAAGAATTTGTTTTGTATAAAACTGACAATCCTGCACTACAATTTTGTGACTCAATAGGAAAGTTGAATCAGAAACATGCAAAAAATGGGTAGAATTTATGCAGAATTTTACTTTTTGTGATTAAGCATATTTACAGTATTGCTATAAGTTGGCAGTGCTGAGCGGGGAAAGTGTTTGTTGTTATTCACCGATGAACCCGAGTCAAAGCATTAGGTTTTGAATCTGAGGACATGTCGTAGATGATCGGGATTTCAAGGCGTATGAAAGCGGTGAGAATCAGGATTCTCGGAAGATAGAATCCCTTGGATGAACTATACTCGGGGAGGAATTATTCGAAGCAAATCAACTGTGTATTAAAGAAATTCTCCATGAGGAGAACTTGGAAAGGGAGACCTGATGGAGCATGGCAGAACATTTTGGACATGACAAGACATTCATGAAATTGAATAAATCATATTTTTGGCCCGGGAATGTGAGCAAATGTCAAGAGATTTGTAGACAAATGTAGAGTTTTTCAGTGAGAAGGAAGGAGAAGAAGAATCTGGTTTAACATCCATTACTTATACCATAGAAGTAGGATGCGATAAGCATGGATTTGTATTGGGGTTGCCAAGGACACAAGAGGTGTTGATTCAATATTTATGGTAGTGGATAGGTTTTCAAAAATGACACACTTCATTCCATGCGAGGAAGACTACGGTGATGCAACTCACATGGCTAATTTGTTTTTGAAAGAGGTCATTCGACTTCATGGTTTTCGAAGGAGTATAGTTTGAACAGAGACACAAATTCATAGAAATTTACGGAGGACATATGGAAGAAAGTAGGAATATACTATTTAGTTCAGTGATATCATCTCAGGAATGGAATAATGACAGAAGTGGTGAACAGAAGTCCAGGAGACTTGTTGAGAAGCTTGGTGACGAAACAACAAAGCAGTGGGGACAATATATTACCACAAGCGGAATTTGCTTACAACAATTGAGTGAATGAACACAGAGGCCAAAGTCATTTAGGTTATTTATAATTGCTCTTGCATGAGGAATTTCTGAGCTGAGAGAGATTGAACAGGGCTGCTACCTGCTTGGCTGCTAGTGTAGAGAAGAGTTCCTGAGAGCGATGAAAAGAAGTTAGAGCTAGGTGAAGGAAATATTCTATTTGGCAGAAATCAGAAGCCGATGAAGTATAAAGCGGTGATGGCCTCAGAACAACCGGTTGAATTTGGTGATCTAGTTACAGCACACTTGTGAGGAAAGAAAAGGTTCAGGAACATACAACAACTAAGATGAAGATAATTGGGCCATGCAAGGTCTTGGGAAAATTTGGGACAAATGCTTATGAGATTGAACTGCAAGATGGGATGGAGCTCTATATTCAGCTATCTGATTTGAAAAATACCCACTGAGGCTGGAGAAGAGATTGGCTGACTAGATGATTAAGGTGGGGCAAAGCGAGATGCGATTCTGAAACTCCGGATAGATGCATCTTTGAATGAAGAATTAGCGAAAGACCGGGGAAGTAAGAGCTTAGCACAGTATATGGTCAAATGGAAAATAAAATCAGGAGTTGAAGATGCCGGTGGAAACAAAGATCTAGAAGTTAGGAGGACATCTTGACTTTCATGGACAATAGACCATGAAAATTTTCAAGCAAAAGGGAGTATGATCACGGGAACGCCGGCAAAAATCAAGTAATTAGCGGAAGTGGAAGGCAGTGGGATAAGCCAACTGTTCTTTTGGATTTCACACTTGGAGTTGTTGCGTGATATTAAATGAGTCATTAAGATGAAGCACACTATTATATTGTAAATGGGCCTTGAGAAGATAAGCTCTCATCCTTAAGTAGACACCAGGCATTTAAAGTAGTTAATTTAGGTAGATAGAAATTTAATTTTTAGATTTGATATCTTTAGAAGCATAGAGAGAGCTTTGAATATAGACACCCTCATTGTTCATTTGTATTATTGAATTGGAGCATTAGAGCAAGAGTATCTGCAGTATGTAAGAACACCCTTGTATAGATATTTGGATTAATATGAAGAGATTGATTCAAATTCATGGTTTTGTATCAGATTCTCGTATGATGATGTTGATAATAACTCATGAATGAATTCTTTCGATCCACACATTTGCTTTTATATACTATGTATATGATTTCATATACGTTGAAGTCCCGAGGAGGAGGATAGAAAGAGTTTCAATTGTTTCTCCATTTGAAAATCAAAGGTGCAAGATGCGGTCGGAATTGTCATAAGGAATGCGTTGTAGTGTTCAAATAGGGATAGCTTTGTTCTCCCTTCCTCAAAGGATACTTTGAGTTAGTCCTGGTAATTAAAGGAGTTCCACCGGTACAGGTAAAAGTCGGAGTTGCGAGCACGAGTAAAAGGCACAAAGGCTAGCATTTTGGGGAGTTCGAGTCGAGGGACTTCAACACTTAGGCGTTATTGAAGGTTTGCATAAGGAGTGCGTGCAGAAGGTTTCTTTCCTAAGACTTAAAGGCATGGGAAAAGCGCTTCAGGAAGGATAGGCCTTTGTGTTTGTGGGAGAACAACGAGGACAAGTTGTGACTTGAAGTTAGAGGGAAGCATCGCATGAATTCACAGTAGGTAGGCAAGTTAATTAAGAAGAAACACTTAGTCCTTTCCACCCGGAATTCAATTGGAAAGAAACGGACAATCGATATTCTGAGGAGAATCATGAAATTTCCATGGAGTGTCCGGATCTTGTGGATATGAAAGGGAGATCTGATGAGTGTATTCGAAGAGTTTAAGCTCAAAGGCAGAGATAGGCGTTGATCAAATCAGCTAGGGGCCAGATTGGATCTACGTATATAAATATGTCGAGAGTTTAAATAGATCGATCCTCCAAAAGTATTACCAGCAGGGGAATTGCGATATCCACGATCCCGCGATATTTGACCAATTCGAATCGTCCATCAATTGCGGACCGTCCGGAAGATCCAAAAGTCCTGGGTTTTGAGCATCGAGATTTGAAGGCCAGGATGCTCTTAACGACTAGGAATTCGCGAAGCGATATCCCGTGAAAAGTTAATATTAGAACAAAGTCGATGGAAGACATGTAAGTCATCGAGAGGTTTCACGCTGGCGAAGCGTAGAGCATTGACATAGGGATTACGCGATCAGCGAGAAGTCGATCCCGATAAAGTGGCGAGGAGTTGGAAGAGACAACTGTACGTGCATCGAAGTTTGATTAATATCGGGCGTTGGGGTTGGAAAACCCGAGTTCGCGGGCATGTGATAGAAAATCGCGATAGGAGCAGGATTCAGAGCGAGGAAATGTCAGCGTTGACTTGCATCGGGATTCAAGGTTTTAAATATCCAAAACCACGCGACCACAGACTCGCGAAACTGCGAAGTCAGATTTCCGTCGCATGAGGGAGATCTTTTGGAGAGCTGTTGTGGGTGAAATTAGATGAGAATTAGAAGAGCTTTACAGTTCGCCGGATAGAAGGAGGAGGTCTGTGAAGCGGACTTATTTGCACAGAACGCGTATTTACCTTATATGTCATGATTCGGACCAAGGAAGGAGGAGGTCCTGTGAGCGGACGCTGCCTGAGGGCACGCCTGTGTTACCTTATATGTCATGAAACTCAACGACCTATGAAGTCTAAACTTCTTCCACCTTATCATCCATTACATAACCTTTAGAGGCCATCCTTGGGAGCATCCCCTACTTGAGGACTTTGGTTTACCCAATATGACTCATATGTCACCCCTCCCATACTTAAACTTGGTCAATTGTATGGGGTTTTGAGCATTTGTTTAATTTGATGAGGTATTTTTGATGCACATGTTTAGGTGCCTTGCTTATTAGACATGGTTTACACTTGTCATGATATCTTTTACTTGAGATATTTGGAGGACGTACCCTTTAGTTTTCTAGGATCTTGTTGGTGGAAAGTTGTGGAGGAGCAATCCTAGCTTGGGCTTCCATGGGGCTTTAATCCCACAGGTTGGATGCCAAGGGCCCGTATGTCGGATGACGAAGATGTGCCTTTGGAGGCCTATAAGAAATCATGGATGACATGACCCAACTCTCACATGCCAAACATTTTTCCTAGGAGAGGTAAAATGTCACTTATGGAGGTTTGAGGTCACTTAGAGGGATAGGGTTTGGTGGTAAAGGTGTCGTTTGATGACATGTGGCACATTTTCAAGGAAGGAGGCTTGAACACCATCAAGAGAGGATTTGGATGAGTGAAAAGTGGCCTTTGGAGGCATAGCCATGCATCTACTATCCCAACGACTTTCTCAAAGTGCCAAAACATCCCCTAAAGGGGTGACGACACCTTGTTCTAGGGTTAATTTTGTGTAAAAGTGAATCTTAAGATGAATTGTTTAATATTATTTTGTTTCAAGGGGTAAGATAAGGGTTGTGGACCCCTTATATTATGTTTGACCCTTGTTAAGTGGACAAACTATGTGATAGACATTTTGTATAAATAGAGATCATGAGATCTCATTTTGAATCATAACTCTCCCATTGTGAAGAGATAGAGACTAAAATTTTCGTTAACTTTGAGGGTTTTTTCTATCTTGTGCTATGATATGGTGTTTATTTGGTTATGTACTTGATGATGATGATGCACTAGCTCTTGGAGGTCATTTTCTATCTATTGTGGTGGTTTTTCTTGGCATGCTATGGTTTATCTTGTTGCTATTGGATTGGTAAGGATTTTTACTTGTTGCTATCATTTGTAATTCTAGCTCAAGGTTGATTTTTCTAAGGCTAAGTAGGAAGTATAAGTTCTAAACCCCTACTATATCTCCACCATAATTTTAAGCAAAGAACAATTTTGTTTCAAGGGTTTGCTAAGGAAGTATAAGGATATACACCCCTTAGTTTTAAACCCTAGCCATGTTACTTGCCTTTAGGAATAAGAGCATTTATACCCCTGAGGAGGTAGTATCTCTATCTCTTTTATTTTGACCCCATTAAACCATAATTAAAGGCACTAGTCGTTGAATTGGAGAAATAATAAGTTGCATTGGTAAACATGAAGAGTTGATGTTTTGAAGTTCTCTCACTTGGACATTGTTCCTTGAGCCCTAACATATATTGACTCATTGAGGTGTCCTCTTTTACCAACTAAAACTTGTCGATGTTACAAAAATAACCTACAACCATTAGGTCTGCAGAAATCTAACCCTCTAACCCTAGCTAACTCCTAAACTAACCCTAGAAATTGGCTATACTTTTCCACTAACAAACTACTAACCCTAGCGCACCTTTTGAGTTAGTTTTAAGTGATTTTCATTGGCTGATTTTTCTGCTATAAAGATTGGTTTTCTACAGCCATAAGGCTGATACATATCACTGCAGTTAGCTTTTTGTTACAACCTTGATTTTGTGCTAAAGTCTTACTACATCATTGTTGAGTTAAACTAGTCTTTACTATCTTGTCTTGTGCTTATTCAATTGGAATTTTAGAATTTATTTTGCAGCTCTTGTTATCTTTTATATGCCGATATATATCATTGATTATTGCTTCAATTAGAGACAACAATATTAACTTTCTTTCCCACCTAACATATTACAAGTATATTTGGTTTTCATTGTGTCTCGGGTAGGTATCTTACTCTCGACAGGTCACTCAAATGATTTAGCAACCCTTAACCTCTCCCAAGAATATTTTCCAAGTTCCTTCTGCCATTTATAATTGACCTTTAGGGGCATCCATACATACATCTCATATTTTATCTCAATCCCCCCTAGGGTCATCAGGATTCCCCCTTGAGTTGACTACCTCACCTCTAAAGTGACGGGAACACCTGCTTAAGGTAACAGTGGGTAGGTTCTCTCCTAGTTGTCACCATTTTGGTGGTTGGGTCGGGATTTTCCCAACCTACAACTTGTGAGATAACATTCACCTCATTTGTAAAGTAATTGTATACGCACATTGCCTCGTAATTTTTTTTTTTGTAGGTTCCTCCCTTTCTCTCCATGTCGAGATTCTCTATAGTTTAGCCTTTTTCTCTTGGTACTTCTAATAAAAACACATGATATGTTTTGGATATGCAATGCACTCCTAACCTCACACATCATGGGGCATCTATTAACACACCAATTTTGTCCACATGGGACACCTAAGTGATGCTAGTCAGATATATCCAAAATTAACACTAACCCCACCTAATTCACTCAAACTTTAGAGAGAGGGCTATGGTTTTCATGAAGTGTTGAAGTCAAACTTTAAATTTGAACAAATGGAAAACTACATGACCCATCAGTTCATGAATTCCTAGCCCTTTGTGGGAAATCCTTCGATACCCATGTAGTTCTTGTTACACAAAGAACACATTCATTATGTGGCCCATTGAATGCTAAGGTCACTTCATGTAGATTTTTGGCCAAGGGAGACACATACCAATTGGATCTATTCAACCATGAGGAGTACTTAGGCATCCCTTTCCCATACCTAGATTAAGTGCAAGCACATGGGCTAAGATTTGACACAAGCTCCATTTCCATCCATTTCCTCCTTTAGCAAGCTCTATAAATGAAGGCCTACTCGATCCATTTTCATGGTATTTTATATACCATGGTTATGTTGCCAAGATTATGCCAAAGTTTGAGAAACCCCTTGATTCCATTCACCTTTCTTGTGCTCCCTTAGCCTCATGATTCCCATTCCACTCCAAGGAATCCATTGCATAAGGGGAAGTGATACCTAGTTATTGCCACATCAGAGAGATCCTATTGGAGAATGCAAAGACACCTGTCGCCAATAGATATTGGATACCACTTTTGCCCCCTTAGGTGATATAATTCATGGTTTTATTTCCTTCCCACTATATAATATAAATAACTTCTCTTCTTAATAGTCAAAGGGTCGTTTTATGCATTTAAGTTCATGTTTGAATGGATATTTTGTTATATACATGCTTAGTGGATATGTTTTATAGTAGAGACTTCTTGTTCTCTCGCATGTGTTCCTTGGCTTTGTAGCTAGCTGGGAAAGGTCATTTGGTACACACACACACACACACACCAAAAATCCCCAAGCAAGGAGTGTCGAAGTTAGTATCTGCAACTTTAGATTGAAATAGTAGGGATTGCCATAATGTAGGGGTATGTAGCAGAAGAATATATCTATTTGTCAATTAGATATAGGTCTCGAGTTTAATTCATACAAAATTAGGTAGGCTCGAGAGTTAGATGTGCAGGGGTTTAATCCTACTTTTTGCACAATAATTTGTGAACAAATTATTGTCAATATCCTTTTCACAATAATTTGTGAACAAAATGAAGACCTAAAGTTATTGTGTGGATAAGGCTAATTGTTGCTAGATATTTTCACTAACATGAACTAATCATTAATGCTAAAATCATTGTTGTTAAGTATAGCATAAAATATCTGCATGAGATAATAGAAACATTGTTGCAACTATTGCACTATGAACATAAAACAAATACATAATTACCTAGAGCAAGAGTGCACTAAACACATAAATATGGCGTTGGTTATTAGATAATTGGTAGATAACTTTTCTATTATAGTTTAATACAAAATTACAAGATACATATCTCTCACTCGATTGACAATGAGATCGATAACTCTCATATGAATAGCTAAACTTGTTAATAAGGGCTTGGTTGGTTGGTGAAGTAGAGGTGTTGTTCTTGAGGCTCATATTCCTCTCTAGAGACATGCTTTCCTCTTATGGATTGTCTAACTCGTGTGAACATGTTATTTCATGTCAACTAGGTTGGGTGCAAGTCCTTGTTAAATTTGGTGTAATAGATACCCGCTTAGTAATGACATCTTAACCAAAATTAGGAATTAGGAGGTAATTTCAATTTTTTGCAAGAAATTTAGGCTAATTTTTTTCATTTTCTCATTAAAAATGAAAATTACTTGTAGCCTAATTTATGATTATAATTATGCATACACTTATATTTTTCGCCTAAATATAAACATTTCCCATGAACATATAATATATTTTCTTAATATTTTCGCCAAATCAATGATTATGCATCCCGATTTTTTGGGTATATTCGTTACATATGGATAATTAGTTAGTAGTAACTACTCTTGGGAAAACCATGAATTTTCAATTGAAGTCATGTATATTTATATAGGACAAAAAAATGTTTTTAATAATTTACTTTTGTTATTTTTTTTTCACTTCTTTCAACATGGAGGTGGTATATCATGTTGTATATTAGTGTGTAGAATTTTTTATATGAAAGTTTATTTTTTTTCTTTGAATATTCTTTCATAAGATTTTTTTTGTTAATTATTGTCAATGATGCACATGTGACACAAATAGAATTGTGTTGTTTCCAAATTTTAAAGGTAGTAACAAGAAATCAATTAGTTATCACCTATAAGATAAATGATATAATTTTCTTACAAATATGGTTTGATAAGTTATGATTTGTGTGGTTTGAAAAAAAAAACATTGATTGGGAAATATGATTTTTGTAGAGGTTTTTAGTATAAATGTATGGGCCAAAAAATTCAATAAAACCTCTGCAAATGAACATGATGGTTTTATCCAAGTTTATGAAAAGATAAAAAAAAATACTCCAAAAAACCTCCACTAAAAACCCTCCACAAATAAGGCACATTGGAAATCACCTTCGTAAATAGCCATGATAAAAGCTCATTTCCAAGTAGTGGTGTTTGCTTCATTGTAATATCTCATGTTAGGTATTATCGCTTGCATATGTTGACTGGAAGAGTCTATATAAAAAAAACTAAACAATTCATACTTAAGTCAATTATGGTATCCTAACTTTGTGTTTCGTGGGTCGATGCTAAACTAAGTTGAGTGCACTATAAAAAAAAGTTACCTTTTTGCATACAACACAATTTCATAAAAATTGTCGGAAGCACAATATAATCCATAAATTAAGTGTACAATTGAGGTCTGGACATCGAACCAGGCCTCCCTGGTTGGGATCTGTGTGGACGAGTGTTCAGGCTCTTGGGGGTAATGGAAGAGGAGTCGACTTAAGGCCTAGAGATACTAGGGATAAGATGGGGGTATGTTTTCAGTATAGGGGGCACCTCATTTATGTTGGGTGATCTGGTAAGTGTTAGGGTAAATGGTGACAACTGTTGAGGGCGATGGAGATGGCATGGATGATGATTATTGGTGGAGTCAAGGGTGCTTTCATAAATCAGACGAGGTGTACAAGGAGGAGTTAAGGCTGTACTGTAAGTCTTTAAAAAAAGATGACGTAAGGGTAGGAAGGATGGAGACAAGTCTCGTGGATCGCACTACCGTTGGGACAGGTGGTGAACCTAAGTTTGGAGCGAAGGAAATCCGTAGCATCAAGATTATCAACGAGCTTTTTGCTCGAGAAGAAAACAGAGGAGGCGTTACAAGTGATATTCTGAGTAATCTTTCACTACACTTTGCGCAGACAATTATAGAGGGAGGCCATGGTAGCAAGGGTCTAGAGGAGGGAGGGGAGGTGAAAAATGGTGCAGAACAGAGAGTGGATACAAAGACCTCACTTTTATAAGTGGCGAGGAGAACTACGAGTGGTACTGAGATTAAAACGGTTGTAGTGTTGGAGCCGGAGGTTAGAAGAGATGGTTTATTACAGGGCGCAAAAGTAGGGAGATGCGGGGTGAGGCCTAAGACAGAAGGGACACAGAATTACATTTATGTTAAGGGAAGTAGAGCTAAATATTTAGAAACCAGAGTAGAGGGACCTGTCACTATCGAGACTGTTGATATTAGAAGTGTGGGGGGGGGGAAAGCCGCAATATGGATTAAAGGCTTGGAGGGTCAAAAAATCAAAGCCATCTGTCACTCTTGGCAGGGATATCAGGATGGAGGGATTTTTGGTTTACTCTGAGCATGGATTTGTAGGTAGATTCGGTTATTGGTCCATGGCAACCAAGGATATACATAAATGGACTGAAATTTCTTGGCGGACAATGTTGGGATACTTACCAGAGGTCTTCATATTGACAAAGGGCTGGTTTTGTTTCCTATTTAAATCCTCAGAGGATGCAAAGGAGATGCTGAGAAGAGTTTGGGTGGTAAATAATGGAAGTCTCATGCTTAAAAGGTGGAACTGTGCATTTAACCCAAAGAAGGAACACATTCGGTTTAGGCATCTATGGGTATTTTTGCCCCACTGCCTGTTAGTGTTATGGAACACATAGGCATTTAAGGCTATAAGTAATACAATCGGAAAATTCTTTCATGCAAATATAAGTATATTAATAGGTCAAGACATGAGGATGGGGAAAATGTTGGTAGAAATTGACCTAAATGAAGGTTTACCATCGGAAATGGATATAGTCTAGAGGGGAATGGTGTATCAACAGAAGCTGGATTATTTGGGTGTCCCATTCAGGTGTGTAGTTTGTAAAGAAATGGGGCACCTGCGACATCAATGCTCTGGGAAGTGGAAGAAAACGACATCAGACTAGATCAAAATAGAGTGTGGTGTGGAGGCAGTCTTACAACCAATTGTCTCGATCCCAACCTCAGAAAGCGATACAGTTGAAGGTAAGCTATTATTACCGAATTCTAATATTACTTCCTTGCTGTCAGTCATTAATAAAAGTAGGAGATGAGATTCAATAATGGAGTCTAAAAAAATGAGTTAGATATGAAGGAAGAGTTAGGTTTCATTTGTAACCTTTCAAATGAAGTTTTTCCTGAGGGTTTTAGGGTTATGAGGGGGGAGGAGACCCAGGAAGATTTCTCAGCTGATGTGTCGGAAGAGGAGACAATAGGGATTTCTTGGGGATGGGGGAGTTTTGAACTAGCATTGGTGACCACAGATCAGTCAAGTGCTGTGGGGGGGAAGGGGGATTTGGTCAATCCTGGAGGTACTACAAAATGCACAAATGAAGCCTGTTTAATTTTGGAGGGGGATACTTGTATCTCTGGGAATGAGGTAGAGAGGGAGGTTATGCAAAGTGAAATTTTTCTAGCTTGTTCGGGGGGTGAGCGTAACATGACACTCCCTTTTCAGACATCAACTAGAACGACTGGGTCACCTGTGAAGGCAAGGAGCTCAAATTACCATAGATTTGATGTGTCATTCCCTGTTACATTGACTAGTGTAGGATCGAAGGAATGGGCAGAGAATGCATCTCTAATTGCTACATATGATAAAAACTGTGGGGATGGCGTTGGAAGTCTTGATTCTATGAGCTCAATTTGCCAAACAACTGTTGTGATAAACCCGATTGTATTGACAAGTGTAGGATCATAAGAGCGGGAGGAGAATGCATCGTTAATGGTAGAAAATGCTTAAATATGTGGGCCTGGCGTTGGGTGTCATGCTTCTCTGAGTGCTAAACAACAATCTGAAATGATTGTTCTTCCTAAGATAGATGATTATGTTAAAAAAAGAACGACTGGGTCACCTGCGAAGGCAGGGAAATCGTTTTGCCAAATAAATGTTGTGACAAACCCCGATGGTTTGACTAGTGTAAGATCGAAGGAGTGGGTGAAGACTACATCATTATTTGTAACATATGCTAAAAACTGCAGGGTTTGCGTTGGGTGTCTTGCTTCTATGAGTGTCAAACAACATTATGAAATGATTGGACTTTCTAAGATAGATGAGGCGCTTATAACGTTCATACCTTCTTATAAAGAAGTCCTTAACCGGTATCCACGATTTTTTCTGGGGGAGATCTTTTACCCTTGAATGTAGAAAGGAAAATGAAGGAAGAGACTGGTAGGAAATGACCTGCTCTTAAATCGGTGGGAGAGGCTCCACTCATAAAAGGGGTTGTCCATGGAGGACTGGAAAAATATTTTTCCCGCCTTAAAACTAGAAGTGCGAGGAAGCTAAGGAAAGAGAATGAGTCAAATTTCATTACAAATTCCCTGATGACATATGAACCACAGGCGCTTAGAGCTCAGAAAGCCCCGACGAGGGTTAAAAAATGATAATATCAACCCTAAACGTTAGGGGAGTGGGGGGAACTCCAAATCACTTGTCCCTTAAAATATTCCTAGCTTCAATTAAACCAGATGTGCTGCTGGTACAAGAAACTATGGCCAGTGAAGCAAAATCAAGAGAGACTTTTGTCAAACTTCTCCCTAATTGGTATTTTTGTGGGGTGGATTCTTATGGACTATCAGGCGGGTTGCTAACTTCTTAGAATCCATTGAAAGCTGAATTTTCTGCTTTTTTGACCCTTGCAGGGATACTTCTGGAAGGTTTAGTAAAAGACCTAAATAAAAGACTAAAGGTGATAAATTTCTATGGACCATATATTGACAGAGAGGAGTTCTGAGCGGATATTAAAAGGGTTGGTGTACTTAAATATTGTAATCTTGTATTGGGAGGTGATCTAAACTTTACCACTTCTAACAAAGAGGTGTGGGGATTACATGCTAGAACTGACCCATTACAATTTTATTTTAGCCAAATGATACAAGGTGAGGGACTGGTGGATGTCGAGCCCGTAAAAATCCTTCTCACATGGAGAAATGGCAGAAGTGGACATGAGTACATAGCTAAGAGATTAGAAAGATTTTTGATAACTGAGGACCTTGCACTCTCAGGTCTCAGATACAGATCATGGGTGTGCAATTCAAAGATATCCGATCACATGCCTGTGATTCTCCATTTGGAGCAAGATAAGGAAAACATAAGCTATCCTTTTAAATTCAATTATGTTTGGTTGGGGAAACCTGATTTTGATATTTTAGTGAGATCAAACTGACATGGAATTTTGGGTACAGAGACTTTAGATCCTATGGATTCACTGGTAAAAAACCTAAAAATTCTTAAAGCTTTGGTGATAAGTTGGGAAAGAAAGAAAAATATAGAAGCAAAGGAAGAATTAGTGAACCTGGAACTTGAGTTGGACACTTATTACACAAATTTTCTTGGGGGCTTTGTGAAGGAGGAAGATAAAATTTTGGTATTAGAAAAATAAAGGAGGAAATTGGTTCTACTAAGACAGAAGGAGGAAACTTGGAGACAAAAGAGTAGGATTAATTGGTTGGTTGCAGGTGACACAAACACTAAGTTCTTTAATGCTTATGCAAATTCAAGAAAACAAACCAATGCAATCTGGAATATTAAAAAGGAAGATGGAACTATGATCACAAGTAAACAAGGACTACAAAAGGAAGCAATTGAACATTTTCAACATGTTTTTAAGGCTCAGTCTAATCTCACTATTTCCAATCAGTTAGCAGTAATAAGGAATTATCCAAGGATTTTCTCAGATGAGGAAGGCCAAAGATTTACATAACCAGTTACATTAAATGGAATCCCGACAAAACCTATGTTCAAGGTAGATATCGATGGCCACCCACCTTTTCCAACTGGCTTAAAACAATTTTCTGGCAATTTTGGCAATTTACTTTTTTTAGCAGTTTTAACTTTCGGGGCTATTTTGAGGGCCTAAATGAAGGTTTTTCGAGATAGAGCTTCTTAATGATAGAATAAGGTATGATTGGTCCCCCAAAATGAATCTCCTCGACAATACCTTTCCAACGGGCTATCATACGCCTAAAACGAAGACCGTCTGCAAAAGTTACGACACCAGGAAGTTGATGTACTAACTTACCCAAACGGGGCCCACATGACTTTTGGCGCTTCATCTCCTAGGGTTAGGTTTTTGTATGTCTAGGGTTTTTGGCATTCCAGTTTATTGTAAAAATGCCTTCAGAGCCTCATTGTAATCATCTTCTTGCGAATGCGAGTAGCCGTCACAACTCTTCTTAGAGATAAGCTGCCACCATTCTAGCGAGTCTTTCACTATGTATTTTTACAGTCTCTATACATTTATTTCATTAATAGAAATCGTGTATGACTGTATATATGTGTTTATGGTTGCATATATGATACATTTATGTTATATTATTGGATATTTGCGATATCTTTGTACATTTCTTTATTATATCTCCGCTCTCATTTCGTGCCGAAAATAATTCGGATCAGTGGTATCAGAGCATGCTGCTCTTGATCATTTTTCAATGCATGTCCCCGATGAGGTCTGAGTATAGCAAGTTGGGTCTTGATCATGTCTCTCTTGAGGGCAATCGCTCTCTCACACCAAGGAAAACCTCAATGGCAGAAGAAAAGCAAAACGATGGAGCAGACGATCCTATTAGTATGTTGCTTGAGCAAGCTCTCACGCGACAAAGGGATGAAATGATGGAGAATTTTTCCCACATCCTTCAACACCTACCAATTGCAATAGGCACATATTCATCAAGCGACCAATTTGGAAGCACCTCGCCTTTCAAGGTACAAGTTAATTTCGATATTCATGTATTCGAAGGACAGATAGATGAGGAAGCCCTAGACAAATGGTTAAATCTGCTAGAAGGTTATTTCTCTATTCACATTTTTTCCAACAAAGAAAAGATCACCTTCACACTCCTTAAAGATCTCCCTCATGTCAAACATTAGTGGGAAACTTACTGGGAGCAAAGTTCCACAGAGGAGTCTGGAATATATGGGGCTGAGCCCACTTGGG
>SNQJ01S0014124.1:146233-157260 GCA_010110895.2 Picea sitchensis
GGAAAAGCATTGGAAGCTAAAAGTTTGTGGAGGTGTCTAATGATGCCTAGACTGTGGAATGAGGCGGTTCATAAAAAATACCTTAAGAAGAACACTGTTGCTGAATGGTTTAGGGATGGCTGGAAAAAATGGAATGGTATTTCAAATAGTTGGAGAGCCCTTACATCATCATTAAATATTATTATTGATTGGCTGGTTTGGAATCCTGGTGATGGAAAGGATATCAGAATTGGAGATGATCAAATGTTTGGATCCCAAAATTATTATAAACTATCAAGGAATATCATAAACACACTGAAGGCACAAGGTATATAATACCTTGCACAAGTAGGGACAAATGATTTGGAGGATACAAGTTATATAAGATGGAGAAAGGAAGAAAGTTTAGGACTAGAAGGAGAAAAAAAAGAGGAATGGAATATTTTTTTAAGGGGACTAATTGGTTCATGATTTGAATTAAATAATGAGAAAGATACCTTAATGTGGTCATGGGATACTAAAAGAGGATAGGTAAGTGCCAAACTAGCTTATGATGTACAAGTGATGGGAGGATATGAAGGAAGAATCAACTTTCTGGTATAATGAACTTTGGAGGTGGCAATTACCTCTCAAAGTCATCCTTTTTATTTGGTTAATGCTAGAACAAAAAATCCTTACATGGAAAAATCTGATCAAAAGAGGGATAACAATGCCTAGCAGATGTGCATTATGTGGTAATAGTGAGGAAACAATGTTTCATCTTTTTTTGGAGTACAACTTTACTAAAAACATTTGGTTTACAATAATAAACGAGCTAAAAATCGATAGTACTTGGAAAGGAGGACATATTGCAGAGTGCTTTCAAAACTGGTTAAGGAAGGGGGAAAACTGTAAAGAAATCCCTTGCTATATATGTTGGGAGATTTGGAAGCAGAGGAACCTGGTCATTTTTTAAGATTATCCTATTTTGGCGGTCAAGGTATGGAAAAAAATACTTCAAGAGTTGGGTGAATTAAAAATTGCTCAACCTATTCAACATAGTAGGATTGATAGGCCTCCTACCATTGACTTGGATCTGCACATTTTGTTTTGTTGATCAATGACAATCCTACTAGATTCTTTAAAATTTCAAGGGGCTTAAGACAAGCTTTCCCATTATCCCCATTACTCTTCCTACTTGTGGTAGAAGGGTTGAGTAGAATCATACAGGAACATGTGAAGGAAAAGAATATAGAAGGTGTTTTAGTGGCTAGAGGGTTAAAAATTACACATTTGATGTTTGTGGATGTTGTTATATTTTTTGGGAATGGAAAAATCACAGAATGGACAGCTTATAAGGAGGTCCTGGATCTTTTCTGCAAGGCAACAGAGATGACTTTCAGTCTACAAAAGTATTTATTTCTAGAAGCAGGTTGGTTAGATGAGGAGAATGTAAGCTTGAATGAGATCATGCCTTTTGAAGTAAAACCTTTAGATGGGTTTCAAGCACTTAGGCTTTTTCTTAAAACCAAACTGCTATACTAGGGCTGAATGGAACTGGCTAGAGAGAAAATTTGAAAAAATAATATCGAACTGGAGCCATAGGTGGCTTACGTTAGGGGGAAGGTCACTCTTGTAAAAGTTGTTTAGAAAGCATACCTGTGTACTGGATTTCTTTGGCTAAAATACCAAAAAGTGGAGGAGAATGTTCAGTTTCCTTTGGACTGGTAAAAAAGTAAAAGAAGGGATGCATTTGGTAAGCTGGAAAAATATAGCAAAACCAAAAAAGGTAGGAGGGTGGGGTATTAAAAATATATATTCTTTCGGAAAAGCATTGGCAGCTAAAAGTTCGTGGAGGTGTCTAATGATGCCTAGACTATGGAATGAGGCGGTTCATAAAAAATACCTTAAGAAGAACACTGTTGCTGAATGGTTTAGGGATGGCTGGAAAAAATGGAATGGTATTTCAAATAGTTGGAGAGCCCTTACATCATCATTAAATATTATTACTGATTGGTTGGTTTGGAATCCTGGCGATGGAAAAGATATCAGAATTGGAGATGATCAAATGTTTGGATCCCAAAATTATTATAAACTATCAAGGAATATCATAAGCACATTGAAGACACAAGGTATAGAATACCTTGCACAAGCAGGGACAAATGATTTGGAGGATACAAGTTATATAAGATGGAGAAAGGAAGAAACTTTAGGACTAGAAGGAGAAAAAAGAGAGGAATGGAATATTTTTTTAAGGGGACTAATTGGTTCATGATTTGAATTAAATAATGAGAAAGATACCTTAATGTGGTCATGGGATACTAAAAGAGGATAGGTAAGTGCCAAACTAGCTTATGATGTACAAGTGACGGGAGGATATGAAGGAAGAATCAACTTTCTGGTATAATGAACTTTGGAGGTGGCAATTACCTCTCAAAGTCATCCTTTTTATTTGGTTAGTGCTAGAACAAAAAATCCTTACATGGGAAAATCTGATCAAAAGAGGGATAACAGGGCCTAGTAGATATGCATTATGTGGTAATAGTGAAGAAACAATGTTTCATCTTTTTTTGGAGTACAACTTTACTAAAAACATTTGGTTTACAATAATAAAGGAGCTAAAAATCGATAGTACTTGGAAAGGAGGACATATTGCAGAGTGCTTTCAAAACTGGTTAAGGAAGGGGGAAAACTGTAAAGAAATCCCTTGCTATATATGTTGGGAGATTTGGAAGCAGAGGAACCTGGTCATTTTTTAAGATTATCCTATTTTGACGGTCAAGGTATGCAAAAAAATACTTCAAGAGTTGAGTGAATTAAAAATTKCTCAACCTATTCAACATAGTAGGATTGATAGGCCTCCTACCATTGACTTGGATCTAGYAGTGGGATTTTTTAAAATGTCCAGTTTTGGGGACTTTTAGACTCAAGATGAATTGTGGTAGAGAAACTAACACCAGGGGTGAACTACTAGCTTTGTGGTGTATCTTATATTTTGCATGTTATAAAAAGGTAACAAGATTACAATTGGTAGGGGACTCAAAGATTATTATTGACTAGTTTACTAATGAAAACAATCTACAGGTGGTTTCTTTGCAGCCATGGGTGACAAAAATTCGAGTATTGAGAGGGAAGTTTCTACAACTCAAAGCTCAACACATTTATAGAGAATATAACAAAGAAGTCGATCAACTCTCAAAAGAAGCATTGCAATTGGACGAGGATGGAATATATTATGCAGAGGGTACAAAAGTACAAACAAAGACTTTTGATAGATTAGTTATCAATTAATATAACCGTGTTATAAAGATGAAGAACTGATACATTTTGAATTATGTTTTTTGGAAAGTAAAATAGTTGACATATATTTTCTGAACTTGTATCTATAAAGTTTTGCAGTTACTTGAAAAAATGTAAAAAAAACAGTTTTTTGTGAGGCTGGTAAAAAGGGAACTTAAGAAATGTTCCAGAAGACAGTGTTATGTAAAAGCCTATTTATATTTACTAATATAAGCATTTTTTTCTGTTGAAAAACATTAAGCGTACAATTACGTGTGAGGGCTTATGCCCATGGTGCATAAACTAGACTCCAAACAATGTGGCCCTAAACATTTGATTTGTACCAAAGCACTCTCGTTGAACCCTCTTGATGTTTCTACAAGGAAATGTTAATACTATGAAGCATTAGCCATGAGAGAAGTTATTTGTAGAAACATTTCCATTGCATCTTTCAAAATCAAATATAATATATTTTATAAAATATGAATTTGTGTTAAACTATAGCATTGATTGTGTGGAATTTTTTTTGTAGGCATTCTCAACTTTCATTACTTCTATGATAAATGAATTAATTATGTTCTTCATTATACAATATTGTTGGCTTGAAGTTGTTGATTGAAGTTTGGGTTAGCTTCTAAAACTAAGTAACATTGTAATAACAATGTCCAAAATCCATGATATGATAAAGAGTGTAGGAGAGAGTTAGTTGTTGATCAACCAAAACTGCAAGAGGTATAAGAGAAACAAAGAAAATAATTGCTAAAACTAATGGATAAGACCAAAGACAAGTGCAAAGTAGGTAAAGAAGAAGTGGCTACAAAGGGAACAAATTTAAACTAAAAATAATAAAAATGAATCAATCAAGTTTGAATGAACTACGATAAAGGGTAGAAATGCATTGTAAATGTTCCTTCATCCAAACATGTCACCTAATTGTGAAGCCTTCACCTATAAAACACTAAAGAGTTTTAAAAAATATATATAATCCATCAAACCATGTTTACATTAGAGATAAGGAGGAGGAGGATGGCACATCACGGTGTATTTGTTGGAGTGTGTAAGGGCCCTTTATTTTTTATCCAAGTCAAAGATATATGAGGATTCCTTCTAAAGTTTGAATAATATTCCAAGGTTTGTGAAACTGGCTAGATGATGATGGTTGATGTTGAGAAAGATTTTGGATAAACACTATGTACCTAGTTTTGAAACGCCCAAGGTTTCAAGTGGACACTCCACCCATCATCAGGGACAACAAGAAGCTCATGCTAAGATTCTTGTTTATTGTGATAAACCTCTAATTATGTATGTTGTTTCCCACATAAATTCAGGGCCCAAGGAAATTGAGTTGCTATTAAGTTGGTTCAAACAATTCCAACACAAAGTCTACTTAGGTAGTCCAAGTTGCCATGTGTTATAGCTCATCACCTAGTATGATATACATGTAAGATATTACATATAATAATACAATTTAATTTTTTCTGGAGACCCAAGCACATTAGATCAAAATTATCTCTATAGAAACCCTAACCCCCCCTCGTCCTAGTCTCTCTCTCTCTCTGATTCAATAACCATGGTTGATGGGGACCTAGATCCCCATCCGTACTTTCATGTGGACGCTAAATTCTCTCTCCCTTTCTCTCTCTCTCTCTCTCTCTCTAATTCAATAACCATGGTTGATGGGGACCCAGATCCCCATCCAGACTTTGATGTGGATGCTAAATTCTTTCAAAAGCTCGTCGACTCGCTGCAGAAACCCTCCTCTTGACCCATGCATACCCAACTCGTGAAGAAAATTGACCAACTTACAAAGATCACATTGTTGCTCACTGTAAAGTTCTAGCTTATGCTGCTAAAGGACTCGTTGGATAATTTACTAGTCTATGGCCATCTCCTTGGCAAGTTGAGATATGGATTGCACGAAACTGACAACCCCTAATGAGAGGTAGGCTTAATCACTTCTTCTATGGTGAGGGATTTTACACCTTCTTTTTTTAGCATAAATAGGACAAGGATCTTATTTTTTTAAGTGGGACTTATTTTTTCAAATCAGGGGGCTTGTATATGAATCATTGAACCTCAAATTTTGATCCAGAGTGTGATATTTCTATGGTAGTCCCTGTGTGGGTCCGGTTGAGACATCTCCCCCTCCATTGTTGGGCTGACAACGTTCTCAAATACATCGAGAATTCATTGGGAAAGTATATTGATATGTCTTAACCTAAGTCATCAATGTTTGCATGCACCTAGATCTCTGTAGAAGTGGACTCAGAAAAAGGTTTAATTGAAGCAATCAAGCTTACATTAGATGACTAGACTCATTTCCATAAGCTATATTATGAGAAATTTCCCTTTAAATTTAAGATCTGCCACAAATACAACCATTTTTCCCAAAATTGTTCCAAGAACAAGCAAGAGCAGACCGATGCAGGAGCATAACCAATGGAGGAATGACAACATGTGTGAGAAAAAATGAACATTTGGAAAACAATGAATACCCCTCTAGACCTTCAAACCCCAACCACCCACCGATCCATACCCAAAACCCTCCCCCAGTGGCAAATACCACAACGAATAGAAGAAATCAAGGGAACCCAAGTAACAAAGCTTAGATAGAATCACACCTCGCCTCAACAAACAATTTTGCAAGCCTGGGAGAAACCAATGTAGGAAGAGAAGATGAAGAAGTTGTTGATCCAAATCCAAGTTCTTCAAGTACCAACCCCCCCGAGACAGACCCTCAAACTTCGGAAGAAGAAGAGGCATAATCCAAGGAGGACGGAAGAAATAGAGGAATCCCCCCTCCAGATGATCAACTACTACTAGTAGAAATAACACCTACCAAAGGAAAATCTCAGCAAGCTCTTGAGGGGGGGGAAATTTTAAATGAAAGAAGCCAAAAGTTAGGTAGAAAGACAAATAAGGATTCAAGAAAAGAAGCTTCTAACCAGGAGAAATATCTCAGAAAGCAACACTCAATAGAAATATCTCTCGGCAACATGGGCCGAAAAGGAAACAACAAAGGAATAGAATCACAAGTTCCCCTCGTCTCGTGCGGACAAGCTCCCTCATCCCAAAAATAATGAAGATTCTGTCCTAGAATTGCAGAGTCTTCGACAACAAATCCAAGGTCAAATCCCTAAGAGACCTTATCAAATTTGAGAATCCGTCTATAGTCCTCCTCGAGGAGACTAAAATGGAGGAATCATAAGTTATTCCATCAGGGAAAAAATCTATGCAAAATGGACAAGGAATTGCCAAAAGTTTAGCAAAGGCATATGAAGGCATCATGACCCCACGAGATTCAACAAAACTCGAACTCAAGGTAACCTTTTGTACAAATAATTGGTTGCTCATTTTTTTACATAGTAGGGAAACATGTCTCAAATTTACCATTATCAATATTTATATGCCTAATAGATATATGGATAAAGTTGATTGTTGGATATCCCTATTCTCCTTTAACTAAAATCTGGATCTATCAACACACATAGTAGCTAGGGGTTTCAATACAATCATGCAAAATACAGAAAAGAGAGGGGGAAATTGTGTCAGAGACATCAAACCCCGCAAGGGAAATTCGCTTGGAGCAATAAACGATCCATCCTTGGCCACATTGTTGCATGATTGGATCCCTTTCTCCTCCATAACAAATTTGTTCTACTCCCCCTCACCATCTCTTCTAATATCATCCCATCTGCTATTTTTTTATTATCATAAACTCATCTCCCTTATCTCGGATTCCCCCTAGAATTTTGGTCCCATCCCCTTCAAATTCAACCCCTTATGGCTTCACAATGCCTTGACCATCTCAATTATCAAAGAAGCTTGGAAAACTCCCTTTCAAGGCTCACCAAATTTTGTTTGGGAAAGCAAATTAAGAGTTGTCAAGTCAACCTTGAATACATGGGATTTTTTTTTATATTATCCTCCAAATCAGGAAAGATCCTTGAGAATGATGGAACTAGAAATCATTAAGCAAGAAATGGAAGAGCAAGAAGTGACAGAAACCCATTTATAGAAGGAAAGGAAAGCTTACGAAAACCTGCATGTGGCATTCTAAAAGGAAAAAGAAGATAAGAGACTCACATCACGAAGTCTATGGATTAAATCAAAATACTCGAATACTGCCTACTTCCATAAGCAAACACAACGTGGATGCCAAAATAATACAGTCCAAAAAATTCAATTGGACTAGGGATAGACTAGAGAGGATTTTTCCCAGATCAAGGAAGCGAAAATCACACATTTTTCAAAACTATACTCTAAAGAATATGAGGAGAACAAAGAAGGAAACCAACAAGCTCTATTGGAAAACATCCCATCTTGCATCACATAGGATGAGAACGAACGCCTACTTAGAGAAATAAGAAAAGAGGAAATTTTACAAGCCATTTGGGGCTTAGGTCAGGATAAGGCTCCAAGTCGTGATGGATTCTCTTTCCATTTATTTAAAGTCTTTTGGGAGATAACTAAATATGATTTGAAAAGGATGTTGAACTACACCCCGAAGAAGAAAAAAGTGGGAGGAGCAACCAATTCGACCTTTCTATCTCTCATTCCAAAGGAATCCAACCCTCCCAACTTTTATAGGTTCAAATCCATCTCCCTATGCAACTCATCCTACAGGGTTATTACAAAAATTATTGCTAACATAATCAAACTACTTTTAGGCGAGCTAATTTCCGACAATAAGGGGGGATTTATGGAGAATAGGAAAATAATTGATAACACTGTTCCTTTTCAAAAATCCATATACGCCAATCAAAGCAATACAGAAAGAGAAATGGTCATTAAGTTGGATATGGAAAATGCATTTGACAGAGTAAAGCATTCCTTTCTTTTTTTCAGTACTTCGGAAATTTGGGTTCTCGCTCGAATTTGTAGAATGGATTCAAGCCTGCATTGGTTCCCCTTGGATTGCCCCAATGATTAATGGAAGACCAATCCAGTTCTTTCAGTCTATCAGAGGTTTAAAGAAAGGTTGTCCTCTCTCCCCCTCTCTTTACATCACAATGGAGGAGTCTCTTAGCAACAAATTGGAATAAGAGCATCATCTGGGTCATCTTCCTAGCCTTCAGATAGCTCGAGGAGAAAGGAAATCATTCATTCTCAATTCATGGATGACACCCTCCTCCTTGCAGCTTCGTCTGCCATAATTGCCAGAAGATTTAAAGGGGTTTTGGATTAGTTTCTCACTGCCTCAGGAGGTAAAATAAATATATGAAGAGTTAAATCTATGGGTGGAATCTGTTAGTGGACCCCCAATCAACAACTTTCAGGGTCCTTGGATTCCGAGTGGAAGAAAATTGGTCGTATTTTAAATATTTGGGCATGCCGATTTCATTGAACTCCCCTTCATCCTAGGTCTAGAATGAGGTCCTTGGAAAAATGGCAAAATAAAAATTCAAAGCTAGGGAGCTCATTGGTTCAATCTGTTGGTAAAATTTTCCTAACAAAGGTCATTCTCTCTTTACTAATTTTTTTTCAATGTGCAACTGTGTTAGCGCCCAAAGGAGTTTTAGAAAAAATATTTAGAAGCATTAGAAGTTTTCTCTCAGAAGGGGGAAAAACTAACACAAAAAAATTACATCTTATTAAGCGGCAAACAATTTGTCGACCATTTGACAAAGGAGGTCTAACGACCAAAGATCCTTCTTTTATGAACATTTCCCTTGGAGCGAAACTTGTTTAGAGGCTAGATTTAGGGGATCTAGAATGGTGGAAAAGTGTTATCATCTCTGGGTACTTCAGAGCACCGAAACTCCAGTGTCTTGATACGCCTCTTCCAAGCATAAAAGGATCCTCCCTTTAGAAATTGATCAAAGCCACAACTCCATCAATTAAAGCAAATATCTCTTGGCTCTCGAGAAACATAACATCATTTAATGTCTGGAAGGACAATATAATGGGCAAAGAACCACTAGATGAAAACGAGGAATTAAAATCCCTCAGGGATTGGAGCATTCGACAGAGACTCATCAAGCTAGAGGATTACTCTCATTGGGCAGATAACGAAAAATGGATTGGGTAGAAATTTTCTTTCCCCCCTCAACACTTGAAACCTTTGGTCCCTAAATTTTTTTATCGTTTGGTTGGTTGTGCTCCAATTGAATCCAATTAGAGTGATGGTAGATGTTGGGGTAATGTAGAGTACTCTATCAAAAGTGGCTTTCAACATCTACTTCTAGACTTCTTAGGCCCCCTTACGCTCCAAATTATGGGCCTTAATTTAGCATGGAGATTCACTTCCCAAGATCAATGTTTTTTGTTGGATCATGGTATAGGGAAAATTGTTGACAACGGAAAATCTGTAAAAGAGAGGTATTGGTGGTCCATCTAGATGTGTGTTATGTAAATCCGCTTCAAAAACAACTCATCATCTCTGCTTTGAATGTGAATTCTCAAGGAAAGTGTGGACTCAATTGTACAATAGCTTGCTTCATCGTCACACTTTTCCCAATAACTGGCATGCCATGTTTCTTCATTGGAAACACAAATATGTTGGCATCTTCAAACAAAAGCCTCTCTTTATGTGTCTTTGGAAGGCGAGCCCCAAATTTATTTGCTAGGAAATTTGGTTGGCAAGAAACAAGGCCATATTTCAAGATAAACACCTTCGTCCATCTCAAGATCATTCTATGGCATGCAACCTTCTCTTTGATGTTCTCTATGCCAAGGATCGAAATCCAGGATCTTTTTGTGATCTTGATCAGGTATAAACAACTTAGATCAACAATATTATTAACCCCTGATACTTACAAATCTCCTTCCCTCTCTCAACACCTCCATGCTGACCCTATTGGAAGTTAAGATTCTCGGACCAAGAATTTTCTCTCTTCAAACAACGACAGGCGAAAACCATTATATTTTTTTATGGAGCTTCAAAAGGAAATCCAGGGGAGGTAGGGTGAGGGGGGAGGGGGGGGGTCATCTTCGACGTCGAAGGAAATTAGAAAACTAGATATTCATAGGGACTGGGCCACAAGACCAAAAACCAAGTAGAAATTTTGGAGAAACTCAAGGGATTGACCTTGATACCTGAAGATAAAGCACAAAGCATTATTGTAATAGGAAACTTAGTGTTGGTGATAAAAGGCCTGTGAAACATTAGTCATAACACTCAATCCAATATGCAAAGAATTTACCACAGAAACAAATTTGAGGAAAACACATTCTTCAGAGTGGATTACTTCCACATACTACTTAATCAAAACCAGGAAGCATATGAAATCGCCAAGAAAGCTAAGTCCTTGGGTCAAGGGGAACTCAAGAATAATGAGGTCACAAATATACACTTTCTACCTTAACACTATGGGAAGAGGAGAAATTAAATTTGTATTAATCCCAAATTAAATCAAAAGGACGAACATTAATGGAGTAAATGATTTTAAATATCTTAATGAGGGGGGGTGATGTGACCTCCCCTTCTAGGGGTACAAACCCACTCGGCCGCATAAATGCAACACATTCTTCAAACACATGCCTCACGTCATCTCTATGCACTGCATGCTGCACCTGGCAGTTGGTAAACTAGCAACAACCACTTTATAAAAGTGGTTGATATACGCCGATCGACGTCATTTTTCACCTTTTAAAATTAANTATATCAACCACTTTTATAAAGTGGTTGTTGCTAGTTGATGATCTACATGCTTTGGAAACTACCATTAATATATGATTAATGTATTATTTAATTATTACATTAATATAATATATAATAAGAACTTATTAATGTAATACATTAATGTGTTATATTAATGTATTAATTAATTAATACATTAATAATACAT
>SNQJ01S0014125.1:0-22323 GCA_010110895.2 Picea sitchensis
GTAAATTGCCAAAATTGTCAGAAAACTGTTTTGAGCCAGTCGGAAAAGGTGGGTGGCCACCAATATCCACCTGGATCACACCTTTCCCAACTTGGTGCTCCCCATTCTGGTATGGTATCTAGAACCACCATCTATGGTACTAGTGCCATCAGTCTCACCAGAACTAGAGACTTTTACCACCCACGTAGTGGTTCAAATGTTGACCCATCAAACAATTGGGGGAATCGATACTAACACCAGAAGTCCAGATACACGTAAAGGGGGCATCTCAACCACCAAATGAGTGACCAAGAATAATAAAGAACAAAAACCTCCCTTCTCCACCTCGATTCCCACAACCATGTGCACTTTGCACCACCGTGGGGAATCCCACTAATCTCTACCCCATGTTTCCCAAGTTACAAAATCTTATTTGACTTCCCAAAGAAGGAACCATTGTTTCCTACACCCGTGTCCACACCTATAACCACATAACCTTATTCATCAAAACATAATGGGATTAGTACTAAATATTCCTGTGTTATCTACACACAATATGGCCATTACACTCACCAATACCTAGCTCTCCCTAAATTTAGAGAAACCATAGCAGTAATATGTCAGACCACATTTTTTGCACCCCCACCAAAAACCACACTAATCATTACTGACATTTATTATATTTTTGTACCAGTAAACGAATTCATGCGATTCCCCTATGCATTATGTGAAAAACTAGACCATCTCACATATATCTTCCCTATCATTATTACTTTATAGGTTAGATACATGGCTACCTTGCCACAGGATCCCAACAATGTTCCGACATCTAACATGCATACAATGGCCATATATCCACTAATGGATTAAACAATACAATGACTTGGTCCCTTACGTTTAACCCCACTAGCCATCCCCATACAACTACCATATGAATACTTCTGATCGAACCCACAAAATTCTCTTATAAGTCCCATTAGTGAGATTCTCCCTCCCTCAAATTCCCAAACACCAGGTTGGTGTATGGATATTTTCTTCATGTCATCTAGTGAAAACTTACACCCACCTCCCACCAACCCATCCACCTAGGGTAGCCTCGATGATCCCTTAGCATCATATCATCCACCTTCCATAAATGATACTCTCATTAATCCCCTGATTCTCACTCCAGACACCACCTTGTCTTCACTTTCTACCTAAGCATTCACAAACCCATTATATTCCTTTGTTTTTCAATTAGATGAAGAAATTTTGGAAAATTTTTCTTCCCTAGACTACCCATGGAATTCCTTTCACCATTGATCTTTCTTTCTATCTCATAATGCATTTCAACCACCCTTAGACACTCCAGTCTGTGCAATTGAAGCTAAGGATTTCATCCCCACTGGTCATAATGATTGGTTCAAAAATACAATCCCCCCGCCTAATGCCTTTGAAGAAGGGAATATAGAAAACATCTCCCCCACAATAAATATAGACATCTCTATCAAACCCAACAATGTTGAATAAATAACTCTGGGTGTCGCATGTTCTCCCAAATAAATCACAACATATAAATCCCTCTTCTAAGAATTCCAGGATGTTTTCACATGGTCTTAAAAAATGATTCTTGGATTAGAACTTTCATTGTTGAACATCATATAGACACATAGCCCTATTATTCCCCCATTCAACTGAAGCAATGCCCACTCCACCCCTCTAAAGATATGACTATCAAAGACAAAATTGATAAATTGCATGTCGTTGGATTCATCTACCCAATTACATACACATCACAGGTTTTCAACCCTATCCTTTTCAATTAAAAAGAAGGCACCATTAAGGTATGCATTGAATTTTGTGACCTCAATCAAGATTATCCCATATACAACTTTCCAACCCCATAAATCGACCAATTTATTGGAACTTTCATAAGTCACAAGGTCCTCACTCATGGTTGGGTTCTCCAGTTACAACCATATTCAAATTCACCATGTCGACCATTACAAAACATCATTCACAACCCCTCGGGGTACCTTTGCATATCACGTGACTCCCTTCGGCCTAAAAAATGTGGATGCCACCTTCGAGGGAGCTATGGAATATGCATTTCATGACCTTGCTCAAATTATCTTTGCTTACTTGGATGAACTCACTTATCACTTCAAAAAATTCTCTCAACACATAGAAGATTTTCGACTCATCTTTAAACATTGTCGAAGATACAATATTTGACTAAAACCTCTTAAATATGTCTTTTTGTTAACCTCGGGATGCTTGTTTGTCTTCATCATCTCCAAAAAAGGAATCACCATGGACCCCCTTACGGTCTAGGCCATTAATGATATTCCTCTCCCCAAGGACCTATGCCAATTGCAAAGCCTCCAAGGCAAAGCTATTTTCTTACAATGTTTTGTTCCCAACTATGCTATCCGAGAACATGGATTCTTTAATTTACTACGACTTGATGTCACATTTCAATGTGACCAACATGACCAAGATACATTCAAATCTATAAAATAAGCACTCAACAAAGTACCCTTAATCATTCCCACGGACTATGATAAGGATTATATCTTATACTTGTTTGCCTAAGAGGTTTCGGTCATAGAAGTACTTTTCCATGTAGGTGATGATGAGCATGAACATGTCATCTACTATATCAACAAAAATATGTCAGGTCCCTCTCTCAAATACAATCATGAATAGAAACTTTCCCTGGGAATTTTCCTCATAGTTCAAAAGTTGCGTCACTATACCCTGCTTCACACTACAAAAGTCATGGAAGATTCCAATCCTATGCACTACGTTCTTATTCACCTCTAGATCAATGGAAATTTTTCTCGCTTGATTGTCATTATCCAATAATACGATCTTCATATCACCACTCCTAAGAGAAAAAAATCGCTCCTCTTGGTAGTGTCCATGGTCGAATTTCCATCCAACTCATCTGACCCCCTTTTCAATGAAAACTTCTTGGATGAAAATTTATTTATAATTTCATCTGACGACCCATGGTACATGGATATTCTTGTCTATCTCCATACATAAAAATCCATCCCTCACCTCTCCCAAGATGACTATCTCCGCATATGTCACCAAGCCTCACACTACCTCCTTATAGGATATGTTGTCTATCGCAGGGGAGTTGACACCATTCTCTAACGATGTCTCACCCACAATGAAGTAGAAAATGTCCTCAATGATTTCCACAGTGATGCATGTAGAGTTCATCTCTCTTGCATTTCTATTGAACATAAATATTTCGGGCTGGTTAATTTTTTCCCACCTTACTCCATGACTGGATTCATGCTATCAAGTGTTGTGACAAGTCTCAAATATATGCGCATAAATCCTGAGCATGAATCTCTCTTCTCCATCCCATCATAACAATTGGCCCCTTCTATAAATTTGGCATTGATTCCATGACTTGAAAACCACCATCTAGTAATGGGCACAAGTATATAGTAGTCGATGTCAACTACTTCACCAAATGGGCAGAAGCCATGCCCACATTCAATAATACAACATATATGATTTCCTTTGTTTTCTTTAACCATGTCATTAATCACTTCAGATTTCCCCTCCATCTTGTGTTTGATGATGGAAAACATTTTGATAATGAGGTATTCATTGAGATATCTTCCAAACTAGGATTTACCTATGAAATTTCTCCCCCCTACTATCCACGGTCTAATGGGCAAGTTGAAGTCGTCAATAAGGTCCTTAAGACAATGTTGCAGTGAACCATAGACAAACATAATACTAATCGACATCACATTATTTTCTCAGCCTTATGGGCCTATTGCATTGCAATCAAAACTGCGACTAGTTTCACAACATTCCATCTTATTCATGGGGTGGAAGTCATCCTTCCCATCGAATGTGAAATACCCACTCTACACACTGCAATTGAGATCTTTCCAGATACAACTCCACTCTAGAAAATATTTCTCAATATCGAATCTCTCGATGAGGATCACTGATCCTCCTTAGAAAACAATGACCCAACCAAGAAATGTTCCAAGGCCATCTTCAATTGTCAAGTTAACCTTCATTTCTTCACCAAAGGAACTTCACGTTGGCCTACGACATCACACATGACATGCTAGGCCATGGAAAATTTGAACCTCTATGGTGGGGACCGTATATCATTCATCATTACC
Source organism: Picea sitchensis (assembly GCA_010110895.2). NCBI lineage: Eukaryota > Viridiplantae > Streptophyta > Pinopsida > Pinales > Pinaceae > Picea > Picea sitchensis. The sequence continues at coordinate 4,125 of SNQJ01S0014125.1, forward strand.
TCACTAAGGGTGCCTACATCCTAGCTCAACCCAAAAGGGGCCACACTCAAAGACCCTATCAATAGGTTATACCTGAAGAAATTCCACCCTTAGTGTAGCCACTCTAGATTAAGGTTATTCTTGCGATTTCTTAGAGTTTTTAGTCTTTTTGTTAAAAAAATCCCCAAAACCCATATGTTTTATCCCTTTCTCTTGTTTTGAAAGATGCATTATCTATCCTCCCACCACATCAGGCATACCATTAGTTCCAATTGTTGGACTCAGAATATGGCTTCAACAACTTGGGCCATTTACACCCTTGAACATGTATTACTCCACTCAAGTGGTATATGCCTTGGTCATGCTACCAATAATGAAGAAGAATATGTCATCATCAGCAGGCTCCTTTAAGAAGCTAGTGACCTCCATATTCCTCACTTAAGCATCCTCTATGATTCCCAACTCATTTTTATACAATTGAACAATGTGTATCACGTCCATGATCCATGCCTTTATCACAAGTACCTGCAATTTAAACTTCTATCTCAAAATTTTGAGTCAATCACATTTACTCATATTCCTAGGAGCCTAAAGCAAGTTGCAAATAACATCACTAATCAAGTCCTATACTCTCACATTAACATACATCACCTAAGATCAACATAAATGCATCAAATAAACTAAAGAGTCATCCATCACATCAAACATATACACAAGAACACAAGAAACATCATCGTCGAAATATATATCCATATATATCTAAATGGTGTCATAAATGTTTTGTAAAAAATATACAATCTCCACGGCTCTTCGATAGGGTTGTAATCTCAACAAACATGTCATCAACATACATAAAAAAATGAGGAGTCCACTACTCTTATACAAGATACAAAATGTCAGCTACGCCCATGTAATCTAGACCTAACACCTATGGTGTGTCTAACTCTAAATAATCACTAACTAGATGGTCTTCTAGTGGATCTTTGTTGGTCAGGGGACCTCCCTCTTCCCCACCTAGGGGCATATATCTAGTTGGGGTGGGGGAAATCACTACTTCCCCCACTACGAATTAACGCTGAACTAGGGATCTACATCCTTGATCCACCGCTAGACACTGCTCAAGAATTTGGTCATCCTGGATATGCATTCATCGATCCTCAGGTATCCCCTCAATCGATTCCTTGAAGCATCTCTGCAGGTCCTCCATCTAGCAAACCATCGCAGCCATATTATCCCGCACAAGATCCTAAGGCGGATCATCCCTAGGGTCATCATATCAGTGATGTCGCCTCATCCTTCCCTCATCCCCTCACTTCGCCTCCTCTGCAACATGCACAAAATCGACCTCATAGTCGTTAGGCCCGACATATGAAAAACCAAACAACAACGTCCATGATTCCTTCAACATACAAACTTACACATCAAAGCATGTCCAATATGAAAAACAAAGCAAACATACTTTAGTGATCCCATAGCTCCTCGGATGACAGGCGCATTTCTGGATGATGTTGGAAGTCAATCCTAGAATATGGGAAATCCAAATTAATCCACGAACCTCCTCCCATCCATATCCCTCTCCACAATTACAAGTTGCACTATAGAAATGAATTGGGTCCCTAATGACTCAAATATCCTCACCACCATGGCGCATAACACCTGGGTTTCCAAAGAAACAATCGACCCTATGTTTATCGACCCCCCACTCATAATCGCATCCCCCAAAAAGTGTCTTCTAGCCATCCCGACCATTGCCACTCCCGATGGAATCAACGACTGGTGAGCCAAATCAATCCCCCAAAATAGGAGCCCTGTGATGAAGAAGATATCAATGTATGTCTAATTTGGAGATCACGACCCTGCACCTCAAAAATTTGTCATTTCAGCCTCCATATACCAACAATAAACTTTAGGCGTGCCCCTTGTGATAGTATCAATGAGCAGTCAAAAAAACTCAGTAGGCATGCTCGGGCCAACCGATGTCGAATGTCGCGATCATCCCCCATTTCCCTTTTTAGAGAATCCCAATATATCTCTCAACTAGATCGAAATCCTAACTTATGAATCCTTAAACTAGTAAACAAAAACTTAATTCAGTTTCCATCATCAAGTAACAAATCCAAAACATCAAAAAATGACAAATTTTTTGATTTGCACATTTGTCCCATTACACAAATTTTCGTTTCTACACGCATGTCTTCCAGAAAGGTGTGCGTATCTATGTGACCATATCTCTAACAAGTGTGTGGATGTTGCACGACTATTTTACATACAACCACGCATAATTTCATGACTTTCCCACAGAGAGTCGCACACATAATACGAGGCTCCCTCATAGACAACCACACACAAATGCGTGGTTGTGCCTTAGACAATCATGCACATTATGCACATGATAAAAACCCTTTTATATGCACATATTTTCATGATGGATATTGTTATAGGAATTCACATGGAATGTGTCTGTTATATTTCTCCTGCATGCAAGTGCACAAAACTAGGATTTCTCCCAGAAACTACACTTTAAACATACATAAAAATGGTTGTATTGCCCCCGTATTCCCCCCCAACCCAAGAAAGTGAGACACTAATCTATTCAAGAGGTTCCTACCACTTACTTGACTCTCTCACAAGTCGAATCCATGTCCTTTCACCCTCGTACCGCTAAATAATGCATGAGAATCTTCTCTCAGACCTCAACGCACACAAGTACAAATGAGGTGGCATTATGGGCCCCACACCCATATATACTCCCCTTTATCAAACTCCACCATCTTTGTTCCAGAGCTCAAGAGATCCCTTTTTCACACTCCTTGCGGAAATGAAATCTTGATTTTGTCAGCTACACATTGGCATCCTTTTCTCTCCATTTCATCACAAATCTCTGGGGATCCCTTTCTATGGCCCGAGCATAGGTATGCATGCTTATTGTGCCTTTAATTATTAAATAACTACCATATGTTATTTATTTTCATATATTTTTCACATCGGGTATTTGGTTTTGGATGTACAGGTACTTATCATGAGAACCAACACTCACTTTAGTTATGGTCACCCCACGACCCCTTTAGGTATATGATCAATATTGGCATGCACTTACTCCCTCTATCAATAGTTTCATATCCCAATTATCCCTTTCCAACATTCACCTTTAGGTTCCACTCGAATCTATGGTACCATCACCTCTATTGCATACAGGTATGTCATCCAGTAGAATTCTCACCCCCATGGGTTCTCCCAATAATATTTCCCCCCTCGACAAATACAAAACTCATGATATTTTTTTTCCCCTTTAGGTTTGGGGTCCTTGTAGCATTACATCTCAAAGAATAAATCTCTCACTTTTGTCTCATCATCTTTCTAACCTTCCCCATATGGACTCCCACACCATGATTTTCTAGCTACATCGGATGCACCTCAACATCATCATGAATTGTTGACCCCTTACACAATCAACTACCCATCTACAATCACCTCCTTCATTCACTTACTCGATACAAAAACCCACCAATGAGGCCCCCACCCTCCATCAGTTCACCTTCATCAACTTGTGCCTCAACAAGGCCAAACCATCTTTCACCGGCGCACCCATTTATATATGTGTATAATCAACTCGATTATTCTTTATTCATTTGGTAATTATATAAAGTTTTGTTTTATTTCCCGTACATATAGTCTCTTTTTTTCATCGTAACTGGTGGCATCACTTTACTTTGGAATAACAACCCATGTGGTCCTTGGTTGGGGAATTTCACATCTATCTCCATATCTACAAACACATGCATTCACCAACCAAGAACCGAGTATCCTAGACACTCTTGTCCTCTATCTCCTTGTATTTACCTACCTTTTTGTAGGATTGTCCTCTCCTGCACAGTTTAACACTATTTTTGGTTCTCCCCCTCACACCAACATAATTTTTACTATTGCTGCCACCATCACACCCCAACCAAGGGTCGTCATTGAGTCCCACATATTTTACCATACATTTATCTTACTAGAAATTTTCCATTCATATTCACACATGATATCATCCACTCGATTCATAATATTTAGAGAATCCCTTTGCTTCTTTCAGTTGTGCTCCCTAGACATCAACACCACTCTCAGGCATGTGGAAGTATATTGACTCTCATTCCATTATTCATGAGTAGTCTTGGATGGTAAATAAAGATTCATCATTGCTTTATGATGTCATTGACCCCCGTAACATACAACACCAACGCAATTTCATGTTACGGTGGATATTACTATCCAACTGTTGCAGTTCTCAGTACTAGGAAAATACCTATGCATTTGACATGCTACCCAGGCCTCTATGTTTTCTTATTTCTTGAGGCAAGGGATATCAAGTTCTTAGAATAGTTCTTCATAGGTATTGACACCCCCGAGGGCACTGAAAAAATATACTACATCAACCTTTTTCACTTCTAGTGACTACATTCTAGTTTTTTGACACGAGCATGGGGCATGCCCACCTTGTTTTTATAGATATTTACATTCTAGTTTGTTTTGGAGAACACTGGTCCCATTTAAAATCCCATTTTCCTTCAATGGATCTCTCTCACAGTTCCTCTCAACAATAGCTACTACTCTCCTCTTCTGTGAAAATTTTAGAAAAAGAAACATTGATGTATTTCAGCTATACATATGCTCCTAACCTCACACCTCAAGTGGGCATTTGTTATCACCAAAAAAATTCTCATAGCAATATAGAAAATGGATGAAGAAATAATCAACACAGATACAACATACTTTCAATATTTACAGAACCAATTCTAGAAAGATGACCAAAACCATGTAAAAGACCCACAAATTTATGCTCACTTCCAATTAAGTTAGTGTGCATGCATTTGCATGGGACAAAACAACTCTAAATGTGCACACTACAAGGCTGATATGATTGTCCATGAAGAAACATGTGTGCATGCAGAAACGATGCATTTATGCATTTGATCAGTATTCAACCACTTCCAAGGTGATGTAATTAAGGACAAGATCCCAATAATTTGACATTGTTTGCATCAAAGGATCATTCCCCTTAAACAACTATTGATTATTTGGGTTGGTTGTCATTGATGTCAACCCTTGAAGAAAGTTTGGTAGCGAATTTTGGTAGAAAAAGGGTTTGGGTAATGGAACCTAGTTTGTTTGATGGATAATGGTATGAGTTTTGATGTATTTCTAGGAAAGACTATTATGGGTGGATAGTACATGTCATGCCATTTCCAGTGGTATGTGGAACATCACACAACTCATCACGGTTAGACAATTATGGCCATGTGAAGTTGGAGAACCCTCATGAGTTAACTAGAAGCCCCAAAAGGTCAAAGTAGTCAAGTGGTTGCAAAGAAGAAATTATTTAAATAATAAAGTGAAGTGATGAGTGTACTATAAGTCAAAGTGGATACAAAATAAATTATTTAAATAATAAAGTTAATGGAGAAATTACTAAGTGGACAAGTGGTTAGAAGTGGGTTATAAATAATGTTAATGGAAATTACTATGGACAAGTGGTTAGAAGTGGGTTAGCCCCAAAATATGAGTGGGTTAAGATATTGGAAGGTAATTAAAATAATAAAGGAAGGGATGAGTTTACTATAAGTCAAAATGAATACAAAAGAACCATTTAAATAAAAAAGTTAATGGAGAAATTTCTAAGTGGAAAAGTGGTTAGAAGTGGGTTAGCCCTAAAATAAGGAAAGTGGGTTAAGATGGTTAGAAGGTAACCCCTTGAGGAAGCTACATGAAAGTATAAATAAGAGGCAAGGGTCTCTCATTTTTAATCACACTTGAGCATATTGAATCTACATGTAACGATCCTCCTCATTACGAAGACAATATCTTATAACAAGTGCAATTTTTTTTTTTGTGTGTGTGCATGTGTACAAGGGTAACAAGACATTATACTCTGCTCCACCACATGACGATGAATCATGATGCATACAACTGCAATATCAACATAATGATATAAGACACACATCAACATTTGCCAGCAATGAACAACAATCAACCGACAAAATAATAAGACTAACTACCGACCCATCCTACCCTGCATTGGTTAGGACCTCCAAGACACATAAGCAACGCTCAAGACCAGGTTCCCATCTATTTTAACCATTTAAGGTCTTAGGGCTAGTGACTGTTTTGAGGAACATGGAGGTGTCTACATACTGTCCAACACAATCAATACCAAAACTAAAAATGCTAAATCTACCAACATCAATGATTAACTAAGATTCATTCTATCAACCAAATTCAATTTAACCAAGGGTGAGAGTAAACTTTACTATAATTCATCGTACATTAACTTTAATTAACCGTGCATTACTAATATAGTTCTAAATCAATCCATCATCATCAAGGTTTGTTAGCAAATTAGAACACAATTTAATTAATCATTCGATCTACAACTTGCAAGAAATCCGATTTACAACCAATCACAAACAATCCAAGCATCTAGCTTAATCAAATGAGTCTGCGATCTTCGAGCTCATCATAGAATAATCTGGTTACAAATGAGGATGGAAAAGTTTAATCATTCTAGATTGTCATGATTGCAGTCCTAAATATCATTAACTAGAACAAGTTACTTTATCTTGACAAAATTACAATTAAAGATACAAGTAATGAATGCCTTGTAAGTATCCCATCTATATCAACTTGATTTCAAATATATGTAGTCTAAATCTATAAGTGCTAATTAATTGAAGAAGTGTTAATTACATGTGTTAATGATATACTAAAATTAATGTAGATAAAATGGTGCTCTCAAAATAAAGTAGAATCATCCAATATCCCTCATAAGAATATCTCTTAAAGGTCACTTGTTAAATTTATCAAGAATGACTCTAAGATTCCTTCACCTTCCCAACGAGTTAGTATAATATAAAACTTAAGTTGTTATTCAACACTTTATTGAACTTGATATCTTGGCCTTACATTAAAGTTATAAATATAGAAGGTATAAAAGATAAATATAAAAGATAATAGAAAATTTGATAAATACATCAACACATAATTGCAATAAAATTTAACATTTATTTTATGTATGTAGAAATATACCCCTTTTTATGTATATATTTATAAGATAAACACATGAGTAGGCATCAAATCCTTCATTGATTATAGTCATGGCTTTGATAATGATATGGTTAACAATAAGTTTTCCTTCATTTAATATGTAACCAAATATTATATTTTGTACCAAAACATCTACAAGACAAAATCTATTTTTAACATTAGGCATCAAAATAAAATAACCAACTTGTATAACACTGTGAAGATCCTTTCATATTCTATCCTTTAATAAAATAACCAATTTGTATAATGTTGTATAACACTATGAAGATCCTTTGTATAACACTGTAAATATTTTAGCACAAAATTAATAAAAGTAGAAATAACCCAGCACTTCCGACAAATCATCCTTTTGGTTTTAAAGGTAGATGTCAATGCCTTCGGGATTGATCTGGTCAAGGGGTGGCCAAAGGAAAAACACAAGTGTTGTAATGTAGTCAGTTGAAGCCAAGAACCGAGGATCACTTAAGTACACACAACTCATGATCAAATCATTTGCGTAAGGTTCAGATAAAATCTATCTATGCTACCTGAATCAAAGTTAACCTATTAATTTCCGAAACATCACTATCAACATTAAATTATCGGATTTCTAGGAGTGGTATGGTTTCGTTTTTTCTAGCATTGTGTCATTCAAACTTCAACACTTTCTATAATTAAGAACTTAATTAGGTTCTAGGTGAAGAAGGGTCAACTGTCAATTGAATTCCATTGATACAAGAAAAATGGGTGTCTTTAAGTAAGGAAAATGCAGGATACAACACGAAATCCATCCTGACTGTGGCAGTGGCCATTTTTTCGGGGGGGTACAAGCTCAATGCCAGATATCATGGGCAAGATGCAGTCATTCTTGGGCAAAACATGGGAATTTTGTCAGCGAACACAGGCGAACTATTAAACATCCTAGCCATGGACAGTTTGACATCTCAATCAAGATTTTAGAAGCAAAAATGGGGGTGTCATCGGTCATACACCAGTCATGGTTCAGAGGGCACATCTTGGTCTTAACGGCAATACACCAGTCAAAAAATAGATGGTAAAAAAAATCGTAGTCAATAGTAGAGGATCTTAGGCACGAAATTTACAACAATCGTTAGCATGAACATAGCCTTATTAAAAAGCAATTTGTGGCAGCAACCGCACACAATCACATTGAATTTTAAAACCAAATTGTGGGAAAACACACACAGGCATCCCACCTTACTACTTGCCGAGAAGACACCACGCAGACAGAGCGTGGTTCAACACAGCCAGGAGTAAAATTTCTTGAGCAAAGGCACAGTGTTTAAAATTCTCCAACTAAATTGTTGTCTAGCGTATAAAATTTTGCTATCATTGGATTTGTTTTAGATGCAAATTTTGATATGATTACAGTAAGAAAAATGGACATAAATTACTGCATGTAAAATTTTGCTAACCCTCATTCACATTAGATATAATTTACAGTAAATAAACTCTCATCCGTTGCATCATTCACAGGCTATTATTATCCATCAAGCATAAAACCAAGCAAAGGAAACCTTTTTCATCTGTTACATTTTTTATATATTTACCAATGTTGGAGTAATAAAACAGTCAATCCAACAAGAACTAAACACATATTAAATTTAATCATTTTCTACTCAAAACACACGCCAATCTAAATCATCAATCCTACAACATTCTACCATTCAAACAAGAAGCGTGCCATTGCCTGTTCGCCTACTCCAAGTTTTGTCCGCGCGCTCCATGCAAATCCTGCTCACCAACTGTCGAGACTACACCGATACCTTCCAGCCAACGCTAGGGGTACTCTACTTCCCCCTTAGCCCCCCGAGCTGTAAAGGGGCCACACACTATCCATATGGTACGTCTAGCTCCCAGCTTGCTTCGCAAGGCCGAGCTACCACTCCTCTCTGAGATGGGAAATCCCAACTCCTCACAAGTAAATCAGTCAAGTCACGAATCTGGCAGCGTAACGTTACGCTAACAATCGATCCCACTATTGCTTCTACTCCCTTTCTTTTATAGCCTTTTAGGACTTCCATTCTTTCCATAAATCTCATTTAATTTAAGTTTTAATAAAAGTCTTCTAAATATTCTTCGTCGTACAAGTGTCATCCATCCCCCACTTTCCTCGAATAATTATTTCCTTTAATTTATTAATTGTCTCATTTGCCTCACCCACCTAGAGTTACTCCTAAATTTACTCCAAGGTGTCCCTAGATTCCCTTACAGGTTTTAAATACTTTCCCTAAAATGAAGTTGCTAATTTAGTTCAATTGAGAAGGTTCTTAATTGCAGATTCTTTACTAAGTTGACCTCGTTTTTACCATAAGTTCCCCACTTTCCCTTATTATGTTACCTCCATTCCCTAGTTTCCTAAATTTTATATTTCCTTCTTTCCCCTTTTTATTAGAGCTAAAATTGCAGTTGCGCAATTTACCCTCTTTTCCTTTTATTATTAATTTAATATCTTTTTACACTTTCACAAGTTAAATAATTAATTTCTTCTTCACCTTTGATATCCACAGATTTTATTTAAGTTCTTACTCTCTTCATTTTACCTAAGAATTTATCAAGTTCACACTTATTGCTTAAGTGGTTTTTTTTATTTTTTTATTTTAAACTTTATTATTTTATCTTTATAGAGATATTTTCTTAAGGATAGATAAAATTTTACCCCTAGAGAAGTTTTGGACTTGGAACTTAGATTCTAGACTGGGCAACACTTAATTAGGGGAGTTGTTTTTTTTTGTTTTTTTTTTTAATTTCTTGATGAGATAAATGTCGTAGGGCCATCTAGGTTCCTCCTTCTATCATCATCAACGCGATGTGCCCTTCAGGACGCACTAGGTGCTCCAAGGGTGCCACTCGCCTCATTTGTTCCTTTGTGTGACGTGCCCTTCAGGATGCACTACGTGCTCCAAGGGTGCCACTCACCTCTTGACTAATTGGTAGACATAAATAACCCCTGGAGTCAACACTCTGCCAGGTGAACTTGTGGGAGACTATGGGCTTCTAAGGAATAAGGCCCCCACCTTATTGTGTGCCCCTTAGAACCATCATGAGCGATTGTTGCAGTTTTCCCTCACGACATCGTGGGTCCTCTCGAACTAGATAATTGTTAACCTATAGTTTGAACCACGACGAGAGTGCTAGTAGGATGTGGCAGGGTTGTTGTCCACACCTCTCCCTCAACCTCTCTGGTAGTCATGTGTGGCCCCTTTACTCCATATTTGAGTCTGGTCGACAAGCTATCATCATCCTGCATCATCAACAATCATGTCAGAACATGTCCACATCATATAATCTAATCAAATGTACTAAAATCACAGTAAAACAATCAAACGCCAGTAGCACACTCCCTGAGTCGATCCAGAGTCCAAGGGGTTTTGTTGATGACTCTGCATCCTCAAGGACCAAAACCATGGACACTCAGTAAAACCAAGTCAATAGCACTTGTCTATGTCAGTGCAGTAAAACATCATGTCATCTACCATAACACATCATAATCAAGGAAAAATGTTTTAATATCATAATAGTCTGGATCACTAGCGAGCAAGTGTCCTCAAAGAATAAGTTTTCTCAGTGCGCCAGAGTAGGATGTTACACTACAAGTGACTAAGGTAACCAAAGGATATCTAAGATGAATTTCAGAGGGAAGGTGAAGTAAAGAAGGCCGAAATTCAAAGGAGGATAAATTGTTTTGATGATGCTTTCTAAGGTATTTTATTTACAGGTCATCTCACCATTTTTGCAATAACTTTTTTTATAGAATGATTCAGACCGTGAAATTGGGAGGACATTGAGGAAACATATCCAAGTAGTTGTGATACAAATTTCATCTTGTGGGTCATTGTATTTGTGGAGTTACATGCCGTGGAAAATAGGGTTTGTGGCTAGTCCTAAAACTAGTCTAAAATAGGTGTTTCGAGTAAACACGTCATAACTTCTTCATAACAAATCCAAATTTAGTAAGACCAAATGTATTAGTTATAATACAGTTTGTAGTATTCTTTCTAAAATTTTCATATCCATACAACAAATATTCTGTGCAGGGCACACTCTACAAGTCCACTCTCTAGAAGAAGCCAAAATTCAACAAGGTATTCCATTTTTTCCATAACACCTTTTCTAAGAGGTTCCAAGTAGTGAAATATGGAGGAATTACATAAACAAAACTGAAAAACATTGTGCACCATTTTCATATATTTATTCATTACAGGTACATAATTATGATTATTCCAAGTTAGGGATTTTGAATAATCCAAAATTAGTCATGTGAGACTAAAGTAAAGTTTGATGAAAATGCTAGTCTCTTGTTGTTAAAGTTAAGGAAGATTTGCAGGTATGGGATCATATACACTAGGTCTGTTACAAATTTACAAATCATATTTGGATGATGAAATTGATGAGGGTTTTTGGTTGAGGTACAGGTTGGGTGCATGGTTGAGACAAGTAGTTGATGAGTTGGCACGTACATGAGGTGTATAGTTGATGATGTTGGTACATCTTGATGATTCATAGTTGATGAGTAGTTGATGCATGATTGGTACATACTTGGTACATTGTTGGAGGCACTTGTTAGTAGTATTGTTGACACATGGTTTATAGATGATGTAGCATACTTATCTTGGAATATTATTAGAAGCACATATTCACCTTGGTGATGATTATGAGTTGTTGTGTTATGCTTGGTTGATGCACATATCGGTGATATTGTGCATATGGTTGAGAGTTGTCTTGGTGATTGATCTTTGTGAGTAGATATGATTTGGTTGATAAGATTGATGAGATAGGTTGTTGTGATAGGTTGTTTGGACATGTTATTTTTATAGGTTTGGTGCATGGTTTATGCACTTATTCATGGTATAGGTTGGTGCATGGTTGATGCACTTGTTTATGGTATAGGTTGATTACAGGTCGTTTAGTATAGGTTGGTGCATAGTTGATGCACTTGTTTATGGTACAAGTTGATTACAGGTTGAGGTACAAGTTGATACATGATTGATGTGCATGGTTCAGGTTATTGGTATAGGTTGTTTGGTGCAGGTTGATTGGTACAGGTTTACAACCATATATCTCACAGTGATAGTGTGACAGTGGTTCCATCATTCTACTTATACATCAGGGAGGTTGGATGGGGCAACGGCATGTGGTTGTATCCACATTCTAGTTGTATCCAGATAACATAGGGGGTTGTAGTGTCCTCTTGATTATAGCCAAAGAATTTGGGAGTTCGAGCTTCCCTCAGGTTGTAGCCTGAGAAACTAGGGGGTTGTAGCCTCCTTCTGGTTGTAACCAGAGAATTGGGGAGTTGGAGCTTCCTTTAGCTTGTAGCCTAAGAAACTAGGGGGTTGGAGCCTCCTTCTAGTTGTAGCTGGAAAACAAAGGAAGTTGGTCATTCCAATGAATATAATTCTGAAATACATATAAAAAAAATCATTATGTGGTTTTCTCCCGCTTTGGGTTTCCATGCAAAAACACTGGTGTACTGTGTATGTGTATGATTTATCATTTTTTCATTGTTTATTTACTCTGCCACTATTGGATGATAATGCTACATCGATATAACACTTGCATTTTGTGGCTAAAAGGATTGTATTTCTCTATTACTGATTCACCTCCCCTCTCAGTAATCCAACAATTGGTTTTAGAGCAGGTTCCTTCAGGAAAAAATTTAACTACTCGAAGGAGATCATGGATTATTTTGAGAATGGAGTGCCACTGTTCAATGGTCAGAGTGGTTTAAAGTATGATATGTGGAGTAGAAGGATGGAATTTTTTTTACAAGCATAGGGGAATTATATTTGGATATCATTCGTTACAGGATATGATAGTTCAAAAAGGGAAAAGATTGCAACCAAGAAGGAATTGAAGGAGAATAACAAAATAGAAATAGATTTCATCTGGGAAGGATCACTTAATCCGGTAAGAGAAAAAGTTGGTAAATGTTCATTAGCCGACTAACTTTTGGATAAGTTACATGACATATACTTGTCACCCATCACAGATTTAGAAAATGCCAAAGAAGATGTAGATATAGATCAAGAAGAATTATGTTCACCATGTCAAACAGATTCAAAAGATGAAGAATAAGAATATGAAGAATAAGAAGATGAAGGATTATGTTCATCACATTTTTCTTTGATTGTGAAAAATGGAGACATCTTGAAATATAATTCCATGAAGGAAATGAGACAGAAAAACTAATTGAAAAGGAAGACAATTATGAAGAAAAATTGGTTATTGCTTTAGATGAACTAAGAGAAGAAAACAAGTCACTCAAGAAATAATTCATGAAACAAAAGGAATGTCTTCACATTTTTTATGAAGCCCAAGAGCTTATCGAGAACTTAAGAACTCAACTAGAAGAAGCCAGAAAGATCAAAGAAAATATTGAATATCAAAATCAGTATTTGGAAGCAAACATAGTAGCACAGAAGGAAGAAGCAGAATTGAGAGAGAAGATATTGACAGATCATCTTAAGGAAATAACTAACGATATAAACGATCTTGAGGTAGAGTTTGGTCAAGATGAGAAATGACTTGAATAATAAATAATCACATTAAAAATTAAGCGCGAAGAAGCGAAAATAACAGAAGAAGTCATGAAGTATCAGATAATGAAGAAAGAAGAATAAGTTGAGAAGCTTGAAGAAGAAGTTGTCACATTGAGAAGTAAAATATTCAAGATCAAAAAGAACGTTGAAGATATAGAAACATCCACATCAGTTATAGAGAATGAAAATAATCACTAAAGGTTTCTAGAAAAGAAGAATGAAGAAAATAGAAAAAGTTATGAAGAAGTACCCAAAGGAATGAATCATGGTCAAACGAAATATAAGAAAACTATTGAAGATACATCTTTAGGAAGACCATTCATGTTCAAGCCACAAAGAAGATTCAATCATGATCATGATCAGTCAAGGAATAAATTCATAAGGACTACACCACAAATAAGATCGTTCACTCCCAGGTATGCAAATTTCTTTTATGGTCATTATTTTTATTGTACTAATTTTAGACATAAGGTTGCACATTGCAGGGATTATAAAAGAAATGTTCAAGAAATAAATTCCTATGTGGCCCCACTTAACATTGAATGTTACAAATGTCATAACTATGGACACATAGCTAGTGATTATAGAAGCATCATCGATACTTCCATGAAAGAGAACATTGATATCAAATATAAGAAAGTATGGATAATAAAACACGAAGAATAGGTGAACAAAGACCAAGTCCCAGATATCGCAAGATTGGCAATAAAACGAGATGAAAAAAATTCTACAAAGAAAAAGAAAGATGTCAGATACATAAAGGTTTGGAAAATAACTGAAAGAAAAGAAGGACGGGTAAATAAGGAACATGTTCAAGAGATTGTACTTTCAGACATTGTAGTGAAATATGAATCCACAGACAGAAAGAAAGAAGTCAGAGCTCAGAGAGATGATGAATATACCAATGAATATAATGATGAATACACATCAAAGAAGGAATTGTTATGAGCCATCCATCTTAGATAATCCCAGATAATATGAATAATAGATAGTGGGAGTCTATGTGGTAGTTGAGATAGACCAGGGAACCATCCTTTGAGCAGCTTGCAGAATTTGAGTAGACAGATTCAGTGCATTCAGTTAGAAGAAGTACAATATGATAGATTAATAAGTTGTAGTAGTACTTCATTATAGTATAGTGACATATGAGTCAAAATTATTGACATTTGTGTAGCAGAGTCTTGAATAGTATGGACACATATGGATGTGAAATCAACTTTTCTAAATGGGGAACTTGAAGAAGAAGTCTACAATGAACAACTAGTTCCTAGTGCATGGTACTCTAGACTGGATAAATATATACAACATGCAGGGTTTAGAAAAGGAAGTGCAGACAACAACCTCTACATCAAGGTAACTCAAGATGGTATTTTATTAATTGAAGTTTATATTGATATATTATTTTTGGAAGTATTGATAATAGGTTAAACCAGAAATTTGCAAAGGATATGCAGAACGAATTTTAAATGTCGTTACTTGGAGAAATATCCTTCTTTATCGGTGTTTAGATACGTCAAAGAAACCAAGGAAATTTTATTTCTCAAACTAAGTATGTCAGAGAAATGCTAAAGAGGCTCGGAATGGAAGATTGCAAACCAGTTACCACTCTTATGAAAACTAGTTGCAAGTTGAGCAAAGATGATGATTCAAAGTCTACAAACCAGAGGAAATACAGGGTAATGATTGGTATCTTACTATATGTGACAACATCCAGACCATATGTAATGCAGGAAGTTGGATAGGTCACATGATTTCAAGCGACACGAAAGGAATCACATGTATTAGCAGTGAAGAGGATTTTCAGATATCTCAAAGGAAAAAAAGAGTTTGGATTATGGTATCCAGAAGGAAATGATCTATCACTTATTTCCTACACAGATGCAGATTGGACAAGTTGCATTGATGACCAACGAATCACTAGTGGAGCAATTTTCTACTTTGATATATAGGTTGAGTATGATGAGCCCATTCCAATCTATTGTGATAATACAACCACCATCAATATCTCAAAGAACTCGGTGATGCACTCCAAGACGAAGCACATTCCAATAAAGTATCACTTTCTACAGGAACATGTTGTAGAAAAGAACATCAAAGTTGAATATGTGGGAACAAAAGAACAAGTGGAAGACATATTTAAAAAACCACTTCCAAGGGAAGACTTTGAGTATTTTTTCCAGAGACTCAGAGTAATTTCTACTCCAAAATGAATGCTTTTTAATGATTATCTTATATGTCTTATATTTACATGATGAAGCATCATAAAGAGGACAGTTCAGGTTGGGGGATAAGTTTCAGGAAGATTTTAGTCAGGGGGAGTATCCCCAAGGACAGTTCAGTTAGGGGGAGCATCCCCAAATGGAAATATGCCTTTCTCATTGATGACAACGGGGGACAAATGTATCAGATGCGAAGGTAAATGCTTGGACAAAGAGAACAGAGGCATGGTTCCAGGGGGAGAAATGGTCACAGGGGGAGAATGAGTGATATGAATTCATTATTGAATTAGAATGTTTCCCTCAATGCCAAAGGGGGGTATTGTTGATTATTTTTGTTGGTTGTAATTGATTTCAACCCTTGAAGAAAGTCTGTTAGCGAATTTTGGTAGAAAAAATGGTTTTTGTAATGGACACAATTTGGATTATGGATAATGGTATGAGTTTTGTTATATTTGTAGGAAATACTATTCTAGATCAATAGTACATGTCATTCCATTACCAATGGTATGTGGAACATCACATAACTCCTCACGGTTAGACATTTATGGCCATGTGAAGCTAGAGAACCCGCACGAGTCATCTAGAAGCCCCAAAAGATCAAAGTAGTCAAGTGGTTGCAAAGAAGAAATTAATTAAATAATAAAATGAAGTGATGAGTGTACTATAAGTCAAAGTAGATACAAAATAAATTATTTGAATAATAAAGTTAATAGAGAAATTACTAAGTGGACAAGTGGTTAGAAGTAGGTTAGCCCTAAAATAAGGAAAGTGGGTTAAGATGGTTAGAAGGTAATTTAAATAATAAAGTGAAGTGATGAGTGTACTATAAGTCAAAGTAGATGCAAAATAAATTATTTAAAGAATAAATTTAATGGAGAAATTACTAAGTGGACAAGTGGTTAGAAGTGGGTTAGCCCTAAAATAAGGAATGTGGGTTAAGATGGTTAGAAGGTAACCCCTTGAGGAAGCTACATGAAAGTATAAATAAGAGGCAATGTTCTCTCATTTTTAATCACACTTGAGTTTATAGAATATCTACAAGCGACTAAGGTAACCAAAGGATATCTAAGAAAAATTTTAGAGGGAAGATGAAGTAAACAAGACCAAAATTCAAGGGAGGATAAATTATTTTGATGATGCTTTCTAAGGTATGTCATTTACAAGTCATCTCACCATTTTCAAAATAATTTTTTTTCTAGAATGATTCAGACCGTGAAATTGGGAGGACATTGCGGAAACATATCCAAGTAGTTTTGATACAAATTTCATCTTATGGGTCATTTTATTTGTGGAGTTACATGCCATGGAAAATAGGGTTTGTGGCTAGTCCCGAAACTAGTCTAAAACAGGTGTTTCAAGTAAACAGGTCATAGCAAATCCAAATTCAGTACGACAAAATGTATTGGTTAAAATATAGTCTATAGTATTTTCTATAAAAAATTTAGATCCAGACAACAAACACTATGTGTGGGGCATGCTCTACAAGTTCGTTCTCTAGAATAAGCCAAAATTCAACAAGGTATGCCATTTTTTCTATAACGCCTTTTCTGAGAGGTTCCAAGTAGTGAAATCTGGAGGAATTGCATAAAAGACACTGAAGAACATTGTGTACCATTTTCAGATCTTTATTCATTATAGGTACATAGTTATGATTATTTCAAGTTAGGGTTTTTGACTAATCCAAAATTAGTCATGTGAGACTAAAGTAATGTTTGATGAAAACGTTAGTCTATTGTTGTTAAAGTTAAGGAAGATTTTTAGGTATGTGATCATATACACCAGGTCTATTACAGAGTTACAAATCATATCTGTATGATTAAATTGATGAGAGTTTTTGGTTGAGGTACATGTTGGGTACATGGTTGAGACAAGTAGTTGATGAGTTGGCACATACATGAGGTGTATAGTTGATGATGTTGGTACATCTTAATGAGTCATAGTTGATGAGTAGTTAACACAGACCCCCGAACCTCAAGCCAAGATCCACACAGGATCGTTCTAAATTCACCTTGAGCCGAAGCGGATCTCTCGAATCCCTATTAGAACCTTCAACGAATCTGATCCATAGATCCTTCGTGAAAACCCACCCTGTGCAACTTAACACCAGGCGTGAGCCTCACATCACCATGCGACCACAACTGGGCCTTAGCACAAGTGCCTATACGTGATACCATGCAGAGGTTCTGATCCAACAGTTCTCCATTGCTTGGATCCAATGGTCTAGATCTCCTTCCCTGCTCCTCGCAACTCGGGACTTCACGAAAAACCAAGAATTTGGTCTGCCCTCCAGACTCACGAACCCCAAGTTCCTGAAATGATCCAATGACATGGGTTGAAATGAGATCAATGGCTCATATTGACCTTCGAATTGTTGGACAC
>SNQJ01S0014125.1:25529-58442 GCA_010110895.2 Picea sitchensis
ATGATTCATCTTTGCATCGATTGGTTTCCACTTGGACATATAACATTCTCATCAAGGGAATCATATCAATCAATTACTTGACATCAATCAATGACATCAATCAAACCAAACCATTTACATCAATGACATATGATCCAACAATCCCCCAAGTAATGAAACCATTGGGATCAATGACAACATGATCCAACACGAATCATGGGTGATGGGCTTCTTCGACCTCTAACCACCTTATGACTCTGCAAGATCCAATGACTCTCGCAACTTCGACACTTCTCCCTCAAAGTTTCTGCCATCTGTTCTACCCTTCTGTGTGGCTTCCCAGGGATCAAACCCCTCGCACCTTCTCCTAGATCCGATGGCTATCGGTCCTTGGTGCTATATCAAACGGCTAAGATATGTCCTCCTTGCGTGTTCTCCTCCTGTGTGCTTGGGCGTAGATTCAATGGTCCAGATCTTCTCCTCTCAGTATCGATCCAACGGCTATTGTTGCTCCTTCCTGAGCACGTGCTCTCTCCAAGCCTTGGAAGATTTCAAATGCTTCAAAGGCTGAAACCTTTGCTTCCTCTGTGAGCTCGATTCTTTTGGATATTGCCTACATTCTAGGAACGCTATCCCTCTTGAGCTTTGTCGACTGTGAAACCTCAAAGGGCTTCTTGGCCTCCGCACTCCTTCCAGGGTCCCCACACACAACTGTATTATCCGTCCTGAGCTTTTCCTTCTCAAACCTCTAAGGGATTTGACCCTTTCCTTCTCCTTCAAATGGAGATTGATGCCCTCTAGCAACTTTCTACTCAAGCATGCTTTGTTGATCCTGCAGGGTGTTCAGTAAACCTGTGAGTGTCTCTCCTTGTGACACTTCTCTTCTCTCTAAACTCATAAACACATAAATACATAAAAAAATTCATCAACATACACAGAATAACATACAGGAAAAACTGCTCTGATTGTATTAATATGAAATGCCTCTTTACAATGTGAGCTCGGACTGCAACAAAGTCATGGCTTCTTCTCTTCTCCCTATTATTTTTGTTCTACTCTCTCTAAACTAACTCCTATAGATACAAAGGAGATATTTTTACAAAGATGGGCTCCTCGAGCTCTTCCCTCCATGTCACCAACTCTCATTAATTACAATGAATTACATTGAATGGGCCATCTAATCCGAATTGGATCTAGATCCCATTAACATGTCAGCCATTAAGGAAACTCTAATTACAACATGCTTAAAGGCAGGGCTTGGCTCTACCAGCCTTACAAACATTTAATACATTTTCAAAATTTGAAAAAAGAGAGGGTTGTGCCTCTCTCCTTCCATTGAATGCATGCTTTATGTGTTGGCTAGCTAGCACGTAGCTAGCTTGGAGCGATGCTCCTACATCATACTCCTCTGCTTTGAAAAAATTCATGAGCTCCTGCTCATGAGATTCCTAGCATGGCTGTCGAAATCCCCTTGGATCCCAAATAGTTCTTTGGAGCTATCCATCTGCTCCACTTCTTCGTTGTTGCTATTGCATCTGTTGCCCTGCTAGTATGGCAGGTTCTCCTCTGCTCAACTTCCCTTTGTTGACCACTTCTTTTGCTGGCCTCAACATTAGTCTCCTGATCTCCTCAATTATCTCGTCCAACTGCTCCTCAGAATGGAATTCTTATTCTCCTTCCGCTGCATGCCTCAACACCGCAATCATCATTTGTTCATCTCCCTGGCTGAAATTTTTGAGCGATTCCTTGGAATGATCCTCTACTAACATCCGCATGACTATTTTTTCATGGAAGTCATCTACTGCCTCTGGCTGGTTCAACCAACCCTCCAACATTTCTAGCTCCTTCTCCCATGGAGTGAGCATCTTAACTATGCGCTCCTCTTCTTTTCCTTGGGCAACTTCTGATATCTGCTCCTTCTCTTTGACAGTCATAGCTAGTTGTCCTTCCGTTGTTTCTTCCTCTGCAACACAAGCTCTCTCCTCAACTGGGCTAAGTGGCAGGAATATCTGAATTCATCCAATCATTAGAATGCTCTTCTGATCTTCCTTCTCTATCATTTGTCCTTGCTGATATGAACTCACCTCTGAGCTCATATTCTCTGTTATCTCCTCTTACTGATCTGAACTCATCCCTGAGTTCATGAGACTTTCATATGGTCTCATCTTCTCTCCCTTGCCCACCTGGAAATATGGGATTTCCTCTCTGCCCTCCTGGAAGTCTATGTGATCCTCCAACGATCTCATCTCATTGCCTTCCTGGCAACCTGAGTTTTCTATTCTGCCCTCCTGGCAGTCTTTGAGATCCTCTAGTGATCTCAGTTCATCCTCAATGTCATTGAGATTTCTCCCAGTCTCTGGTTCACACACATGAACCGTCTCCTCTTCATCTCCAAGGATTTCCACATACCTCAACCATTCCTTCAATAGTGTTCGCTGTATTTTGGCCAATAACTCCTCGACTGGCCACTTCACCTTTCTCTTCATGGGCCAATTATACACCCAATGTGTCTTTACATCCTGTTGCATCCGTAATGAAAGATGCTCAATTATCTCTCTTATCTCAACGAGTTCTTTGTCAATCTTTTCTTTACTCATCTGCTGGTGGTCTCCTCTTCGACCATGCTCATGACCTTCAATAGCCATTTTCTTTCTCAATAATGCGACTAGTCCTTCTGGCTCAGCCCACCTAGCTATCTACCATATTCTCACTATGAAAAAATCTTTCTTTATCTACTTTGCCTCCCTCTGCCTGCAGTCTACAGACAAAAAGTGGCTCTTATACCACTTTGTTGCATATCAGAGTATTGTTTTCTTTTCCTTATGCCTCCTTCTGCCTGTAGTATACAGAAAAAATCAGGCTCTGATACCACTCTTGACGTAGACCCTTGACCCTCAGGCCAAGATCTGCACAGGATCGTTCTAAATTCACCTCGAGCCAAAGCAGTTGTCTCGGATCCCTATTGGAACCTTCAACGAATCTGATCCACAGGTCCTTCGTGAAAACCCTCCCTACACAACTTAACACCAGGCACGAGCCTCACATCACCATGTGACCACAACTAGGCCTTAGCACAAGCACCTATACACGATACCATGTGGAGGTTCTGATCCAACGGTTCTCACATGGCTTGGATCCAACGGTCTTGATCTCCTTCCCTGCTCCTCGAAACTTGGGACTTCGCAAAAAACCAAGAATTTGGTCTGCCCTCCACACTCACAAACCCCGAGTTCGCAAAATGATCTAACAACGTGGGTTGAAATGAGACCAATGGATCATATTGAACTTCGAATCCTGGGTGATGGGCTTCTTCGGCCTCTAACCACCTTGCAACTCTTCAATATCCAATGACTCTCACAACATCGACACTTCTCCCTCAAAGTTTCTATCGTCCATTCTACCCTTCTGTGCGGCTTCCCAAGGATTAAACCCCTTGCACCTTCTCCCATATCCAATGGCTATCGGTCCTTGTGTAACACCCTGTTTCCCCCAGCTTGTAAATATAACTGGACTGGCCAAGAACTATGGAAAACTCATAAATATGAATATGTGATGTGAATGGACCTTGAGGAAAAGGTCAATGAATGTGAATAACATTTTGAATTTATTGCAGGACTGCTGAGAGGGGATGTGTAGGAAAGAGACCATGATGGCATTGGAAGGCACCTGAAACAGTGGCATTAACTTCCACCGATAATTAATACCATATTTGGACTCCACTGGCTTGGAGAACCAAAAGCAACTCGCTGGCCCCAAATTTAATGACTCGTAGGCTGGTAGGTGGATGGCTTGATGAGGGATGGAATGGTGAGACACCCATCTATAGAGTTGTTAGGCCTGATCGGCACGAGGGTAATCGCGCCACACACAACCTCACAAGAGGATAAGGCGTATGGCAGAAGCGATTGGAAAGGGGGACGCGAGGGGAACTCTGGCATTACGCATAGTGAGTGATAACGGAGAGGAAGGATTACAACCTTCACTCCTGGTCACTGGTAGACAAAGAGACGCAGTCTTAGAAGCATCGTGGTCTTAGCTCGGGTGTGGCTAGTGGTAAATCCGCTGGGAGTTGCTACGCCTATGGTTGGGTGGAAACGAGCACCCCTCTCAATAGTTGCACCCACTTCTGGTGTTATTTCTGATAAGTATTTTACATNGGGGAGGGAATTGTAACACCCTGTTTCCCCCAGCTTGTAAATATAACTGGACTGGCCAAGAACTATGGCGAACTCACAAATATGAATATGTGATGTAAATGGACCTTGAGGAAAAGGTCAATGAATGTGAATGACATTTTGAAATTATTGCAGGACTGCTGAGAGGGGATGTGCAGAAAAGAGACCACGATGGTGGTGGAAGGCACTTGAAAAGGTGGCGCTAACTTCCATTGAGAATTAATACCGTATTTGGACTCCACTGGCCCGTAGAACCAAAAGCGGCTCGCTGGCCCCAAATTTAATGTCTCGCAGGCTGGTATGCGGACGACTTGATGAGGGATGGGATGGTGAACCGCCCATCCGTAGAGCCATCAGTCCTGATCGACGCGAGGGTAATCGTGCCACACGCAACCTCGCAAGAGGATAAGGCGTATGGCAGAAGCGATTGGGAGGGCAGACGCGAGGGGAACTCTGGCATTACGCAAAGTGAGTGATAACAGAGAGGAAGGATTGCAACCTTCGCTCCTAGTCACTGGCAGACAGAGAGACGCAGTCTCAGAAGCATCGTGGTCTCAGCTCGGGGGTGGCTAGTGGTAAATCCGCTGGGAGTCGCTACGCCTACGGTTGGGTGGAAACAAGTACCCCTATCAGTAGTTGCATCCACTTCTGGTGTTATTTCTGATAAGTGTTTTACATATAGCATTTTGAAATTCATATATATATATATGCTCATAGAACTGTGAAATTGTGAACGATTTCAGTGTAAGAATGTCTGTGCAGTGTTTTGATAAGAAATAATAGATATATGCTTATAATAGGAAGTCCCCACGTGGCTTATGTTGATAAATGGATTTAGTTATGCATGAGTTGAATCAAGTCAGATTTCCAGTCCATCCTCGGAAGTTTGTTTCCCTTTTTATGTTTCCAGGAAGGCCCCGGAATAGGACTCCTCACAGAAATTCCCTTCTTGGAGAGGTTTTCCAAGAACCTAGAAAAAGGACTTGAATGGGAAAGTCTTAATAACTTTGTACGAGGAGGAATGACCCTCTTAAGGTTTCGAGGTAGTAGCGTAGGGATAAGTAACAAATCGACGAATGAGATCTCGTCGAATGACCCATAGCCATTCACGACCGATAGGCTGACGAAAGTAACAAGGGCATTACATACCTTGCCCCTTTTTCCCTCTATCTTTGTGGACAGAGAGGAAATCGATATCGTAGATCCCAAGGCCTAGGAGAACATTTGGACCGTTGATCTTTTCACATCCACGAAGTAGTGGAAGAATGCGCAAGGTGGGATAATCTGAGCCGTTGGATCTCATCCAGAAAATCATGTCAGCCATTGAATCAGGTTAAGATGCTAGGAGTTTAGTCTCTGGGGTGTGCACAGGAAGAATGGATCTAGACCGTTAGATATTGGTCCATTTTCCCATCAGCCATCAGATCGGATAGGAGGTGCACGGGGTTTAACTCTTCTCACACCAGGTAGACTTCCTGACCTTCATCAGGATATCGACATTCGGGAAATCGGAGTTCCTAAGGTCAAAGGAATCGGGACATCACATGTATCGAAATCCTGAAGGGATCAGAACCGTCCATCTTGAGGATGACGCATGGTAGCAATCGGCACCATCGGGGAAATGCCCGACAGGAAGTTGATTATCAGTGTTTGAGTCATCAGGACATCGGGGGTCCTGGTGACAAAGTGTTTCTGCATTTTGGAATCGCGAACCACGAAACTCCGATAAGTGGGAGCTAGCTGTCAGCTAGTTGGGATTCGGAGAATTGGGAATCATGGGGATGAGAAGTCCATACATTGTGAAACTCCGAAGTCCAAAACCCCAATGAGAGGTAAGGTTGTGGTCACGGGGACATTGGTCACGTGAACTAAAGACTTAGCCTGGGAGGCTAAGGCAGTAGAGGAGCGTGTCGGGAATCGGGGATCAGTGGACCAAGTTGTTGGGACATAACGAGTGTCAAAACCCTGATAGGAGGAATCCCAATAGAAGTATATGGCTACAGTCATATAGAGAGAGGTCGTATGGACCCAAGAGAATAGCCCAAGGGGACTAGTGGAAGTTAGAATGCATCAGGATTCAGGGAATCACGGATCCTGGGGACAAGTGCATTTTGGCACTTGAAAGTTTGAAACCTCGATGAGGAGGAAAGTGCCATTGTGGGCCAGCTGTCATCATAGCAGAGAATCAGGATTCGAGGGATCGACAATCCCGTGGGAAAATGCAATTCAGCATTTGAAACCCCAAAGCCCCAATAGGTGGTAAGGCTATGGTCTTGTGGAATAGTGGTCATGTGGGCTAGAGGTCTAGCTCGGAGAGCTAATGGAAGTTGGAGCATGTCAAGATTTGAAGGATCGGGAATCCCGTGAGCCAATGTATTGTGGCACTTAAAGGCTCAAAACCTCGATGAGCGGTAAGACTGTGGTCACGGGGATAACGGTCGTATGGGCCAGGAGCCTAGCCAGGATAGCTAGTGCATAAAGAGCACGTCGGGAGTCGAGGGATCGCGAATCGTGAGGACGAGTGTATTTCAACATTGAAAAGTTCTAAAACTCGATGAGGAGGACAAGGTTGCAGTCTTATGAATTAACGGTCACATGGACCAGAGCATAGCTAGGAGGGATAATGCGTAAAGGGCACGTGTCGGTAAAATTGCCCATCGGAGATCGGGAGTTCGAGAGGATAGGAACTTTTGTCGTCAGGAATCACAAAACTCCGAAACCTGAAGCTATCATCGAGGAAATGTCAGAGGTGCGTGAAGAAGGGGCTATGACAGGGAAATAAAGACCTGTAGATAGGAATTGGCCTTTCGTTGCTGCGAACTTCGGGGATTCTCATTGTTGAGAAATCAACGAAAAATTTGATTGTAGGTAGTGGGTATGTTACACCTTGGTGCAAGATCAGATGGTTCAAATCTGACCTCCTTGTGCGCTCTCCTCTTGTGTGCCTAGACATAGATTCAATGGTCCAGATCTTCTCCTCTCAGTACCGATCCAACGGCTACTGTTGCTCCTTCCTGAGCACTCTCTCTCTTCGAGCCTTGGAAGATTTCGAATGATTCAAAGGCTGAAACCTTTGCTTCCTCTACAAGCTCGATTCCTTTGGATATCTCCTACGTTCTAGGAATGCTATCCCTTCTGATATTTGTCGACTATGAAATCTCAAAGGGATTCTCGGCCTCTGCACTCCTTGCAGGGTCCTCACACACAACTATGCTATATGTCTTAAGATTTTCCTTCTCAAACCTCTAAGGGATTCGACCCTTTCCTTCTCCTTCAAATGGAGATTGATTCCCTCTGGAAAATTCCTGCTCAAGAACACTTTGTTGAGCCTGCAGGGTGTTCAATAACCTTGTGAGTGTCTCTCCATGTGACACTTCTCTTCTCTCTGAACTCAAACAAGAGTTCCTTCTGTGCACACTTGCACCAACTCAATGCTAACCTAGTAGAGTTCTCTAGAATCCTCAGTGACTTTGTCTTCTCACCAAACTTGAAATAGAGTTCTCCTCAATGCATCCTGTGCATTTTCTCAATGCCCTCCTGGCAGAGCTTCCACAAAATTCTCAGAATTTTTGTTTTCTCTATGACTTCATATGCATAGTCTTACCTCCAAGGTGTTCAACAACCTTAAGGCTTCTTCCTTGATTCAATGACTTCCTCTGGTGCACCCACCTGGCACACCTCTGTCCAATTTTCGTAGAATTCAGAAGTGCACTCTATGCATTGGCTTACAGAACCTGCAATGTTCTGTCATGCAACCTCTTACATGAAGCCTCAAAGAATACAAACCTGGAATCAAAGAACTCTGAACAGATAGTGAAAGATATATATCCCTACAAATGCACATCTAACATACAACTACAAAATATCATAAACACATAAAGACATTCATCAACATACATAGAATAACATGCAGGAAAAACTGCTCTGATTGTATTAATATGAAATGCCTCTTTACAATGTGAGCTCGAACTACAACATAGTCACGTCTTCTTCTCTTCTCCCTATTCTTTTTGTTCTACTCTCTCCGAACTAACTCCTACAAATACAAAGGAGATCTTTTTGCAAAGAGTGGCTCCTTGAGCTCTTCCCTCCATCTCACCAACTCTCATTAATTACAATGAATTACATTGAATGGACCATCTAATCCGAATTGGATCTAGATCCCATCAACATGTCAACCATTAAGGCAACTCTAATTACAACATGCTCAAAGGCACGACTTGGCTCCAACAGCCTTACAAACATTTAATACATTTTCAAAATTTGAAAAATGAGAGGGCTGCGCCTCTCTCCTTCCATTGAATGTGTGCTTGATGTGTTGGCTCCCTGACATGTAGCTGGCTTGGAGCGATGCTCTTGGATTAGTAGTTGATGCATGATTGGTACATATTTGGTACATGGTTGGAGGCACTTGTTAGTAGTATTGTTGACACATCGTTTATGGATGATGTAGCATACTTGTCTTGGTATATTATTAGAAGTACATATTGATCTTGGTGATGATTATGAGTTGCTTTGTTATGCTTGGTTGATGCACATCTTGGTGATATTGTGCATATGGTTGAGAGTTTTCTTGGTGATTGATCTTCGTGATTATATCTGATTTGGTTGATAAGATTGATGAGACATCTTGTTGTGATAGGTTGTTTGGACATGTTGTTGTGACAGGTTATTTGTACAGGGTTGGTGCATGGTTGATGCACTTGTTCATGGTATAGGTTGAAGTACATGTTGGTGAATAGTTGATGCACTTGTTTATGGTACAGGTTAATTACAGGTTGTTGCATGGTTGATGCACTTGTTTATAGTACAAGTTGATTACAGCTTGAGGTACAGTTTGATGCATGGTTCAGGTTATTGGTACAGGTTTTTTGGTGTAGGTTGATTGGTATAGATTTACAAAAGTATATCTCATAGTGATAGTGTGAAAGTGGTTCCATCATTCTTCTTATATGTCAGGGCAGTTGGATGGGGAAAGGACAGGTGGTTGTAGCTGGAGAACATAGGAGGTTGTAGCCTCCTTCTGATTGTATCCCAAGAATTGGGGAGTTGGAGCTTCCCTCAGGTTGTAGCCTGAGAAACTAGGGGGTTGTATCCTCCTTCTAGTTGTAGCTAGAGAATTGGGGAGTTTGAGCCTCCTTCAGGTTGTAGCTTGGGAAACTAGGGGGTTGGAGCCTCCTTCAAGTTACAGCTAGAAAAAAAAGGAAGTTAGTGTTTCCAAAGTAAGTAACTCTTAAAGAAATATAAGAAAAATCATTATGTGGTTTTCTCCCACTTTGGGTTTCCACGTAAAAATGTTGGTGTACTGTGTACGTGTATGATTGCTCATTTGTTCATTGTTTATTTACTCTACAACTATTGGATGATAATTCTACATTGATATAATACTTGCTTTTTGTGGTTAAAAAGGATTGTATTTCTCTATTACTGATTCAACCCCCCTCTCAGTAATCCAACAACAACTACCTTAGATTTGAAGGTATGTCCAATTTGTTTCCCCATGTGTTATGTTAGTTGAATGTATTTGTTACATTAGCTAATTTTTATCTATTTTTCAATGTTATTTTTCTCAAAAACTATAAATTATTAAATTGTTGCCTTAAAGTTCATATGGTTATAGAACCAAGTTAATTACCCTATAACTTATTCTTGACGAATTATACATATTTCCTTGCATCTAGCCTATAATGTAAAGAAAAAAGTTTTAGTGTCTAGTAAGCTTCTCCTATATTTAGAAGAAATGTTGTTAACCATATCAAAGTTTTTTTATGCCACCAAAATGAACCCATTATGTTAACACCAGTCAAATTGTTGTGTCCCATAATGTTTTGCATCTACCCTTATAATGGAAAAGGATTTGAATGAGCCTTATAATCTAACATAATTATAATGAATGTGGCATTTATAATGTAAATGTCCCTTTGAATTGGTCATTCCTTTGGGAAACTATTATTATAGGTCGAAATAAGTTTGCATACTACATGCATTATTTTTCTTACATAACAAATAGTCATCAATACATGACCTGAAATGTGTATTTATTGTCTTTGTTTTCATTATGGAATCTTAGATTTATAAAATTTATTCTTTGAAGTTTCTTTGTTTGGGTGTTTGACTTTCACTGGCATTTTTTGTAACCATAACATAATGAGAATAGGTAGAGTAGGTGTTTCAATAAGGGTTGACTTATAAAGAATGGTCTAATAGGAATTGAAAACAATATGAAAGAGAGAATTTTGTTAACTACATAGAAGTTTTAGTCTCTCACTACATGTAGGAACTACTTAAAAGGACCTACATGCATGTTGGGTTCTTGAACAATATCAAGTGGACAAAGAAACAATTAGGAATCTCGAGGATATTTGTTTCAATACATTGTGTTGTCAAGTATATAAATTTGAAATGTTTCCATAATTTGATTTTCACATGGTGTAGTTTTATGCTACATTGTTGTTGCATCAGTAGAATTATTGGGGTTTTAAATTTAAAAAAAAATGGATCATTTCATTGGGTAGTTTTGTGTTATTTTGTTGATCTTTTGATTTATATAGTTGAGGAGCATCCATTGAAGCATAGGTTACCTCTAACGCTCTGCTATTATGTTTAAGTCACACTTGGAGATTTTTAATGTGTAATAATAGTTTATGATCCACCCTATGAATTGATGCAATTGAAGTGTTGGCTAGATGGCTATTGGTTTCCACTTTCTTCCAACCCCAATTATAAAAAAACCATGCTTACTTTGTGTACATCTCAGGAAATATTAAATGAAGGTATATTACACATACGTTAGGGAATATATGGATTTTTAATGTTTTGTAAGTATGCTTGCTTCTATTTTAGACTAAGTTAAATAATGTTTTATAGTTAACACCAATCTAATTATCTTCAGCCTAGCTAAAGATGCAACATTTCTTCAAATTGACCTTTTGTGAAAATTCTTTAGCCACCAATCTCACCTTGTATCTGGAGATCGAACCATCTTCCTTATACTTTATCCTACAACCATATATTTGCAAATTATAACTCCTTTTCCTTAGGATTCTATAGATGTCCATGTATATTTATATTATAATTTCGTTGCTACATGATTAGAAGATAATACTTCAAGGGAGCACTCATATTTTGCATGATACCATTTCAATAAGAAATAACTGTCACATTTATGCATAAAAAATCATAATCATTTGAAATTGAAAGTTATTAAACTAGTAAAACTATTACAAAAGGTGGATATAATACCACTTGATTGTTTCATAGATCTACCCATGCGTACTTCAAAGAAACCCCCGCATGGGCACAACACAATCATATAAATTGATAGTACGATAGCATACAAATTTTTGAGACTTTTCTAGAAAGAATGAATAAAGAGGGAAAATGGTATTGGCCCACAACCTTGCGACATATGTATCTTATTCTTTACTCCCAGTTAGTACTATGAGAAAACCAGTTTTACTGGATGAAGCCTCATATCAAGTCCATTATTTTCAACAAACAATTCTTGATGAGCATATGCAACAAGAGTACAAAGAAATGATAAAGGGAATCATTGGCACACACCTGTTGAAATTGAAAAAAGTTGGGTTTAGACACTCCTCAACTATACAATTGTATTGCCATTACACAAAATCCATGAAATCCAAAGGATATTATGACAATTAATTTCTTTTACTTCTCGATATAACCAAGAGAAATTCCTATTCAAGGTTGTCATGAGTTTTCTACATGTAACATTTAAGATACATAAATGGGACATTATTTTTCTTGTTGAGTAGAGGACTTCATCCTCAACTTTAATACTATGTAGAACCTTGCCTAAATTGTTATAGGAATATTTAACACCATCATTTCTTTAATGCCCATATCTCCATATTTATTACTTGCAGTGATTTCTCATCCTAAAACATGACAAAAGATAAACATTATTTTGTGATTCCCATACCTTTTTCCATTGAGAAAGGTGCATGTACATGCTCCTTTCCTTCACAAAAGGTGCATGTACCTTGAAAAGTGGCAAAAACATAATAAATTCTCGAAAATCACCTGCTCCTAAGAAATTTTACAAGATCCATACACATGTACCTTCTTAAAGAATATTACCAACTACCTCAACCAATTCATAAGACTATAAAATGAGGCATAATGGTCAATAAAGTGTATATATAAGAACCACCATTTTGGCACCCTTATGTTGGAGAAGTCAAAGGTGATTGTGAATATGAGTTATGATGACCTTCTTGTACTAGAAACCCTAGTTTCTAAGTTATGGATTCTTCTTATTGGATTTGATGTTTAAACTTTCTAGTTTCTTTAAGCCTTTTTTTAGTAAGGAAATAGAGCCCAAAAGTTGTCCTAAGTGGCCCGGGATTGGAGGAACCTGGGTGACAATTACAAAAGGTGTTGGTAGAAGAATATCAAGTATAATTGTAATTTTTTTATTAGTAATAAAATGAATATCTCTCTTCTTCTCACCCCCCCCCCTCCCACCCCACCAAATGAATTTTTTCTACTATTATTATTGAATTCAATTGGTGTTTAAATGTGCAAATTAGCTTACTTGATCATTTAGTTAAATTTAGCTACTATCGTACTTTTTTTTATTTATAAGCAATTAAATTGGGAAAAGTTGTTCTTTATTTATGTGTGAGTCTCAAAGTATAGATTGGATTGGTTAAAATCATAGTGGGATTATCATAAAATATACATCTCAAGGAAACCATAGGAACAAGGTGTTTGATTCCTTCAATTGATTGTTAGTTATTGCAAGTAGTTAGAGTTTGGATTTTTGAAAGGAAGTTTGTTACTCTTCACATTTCTCTGTGATAGTTTGACCCTATATATTAGGATGTTTTTATCTATAATAGAACTAGTGACTCCACTTGTAATACCCCAAGATTGATTCCTAGGTTGTAAATGTACATACATTATATGGGCTTGTTAGAAAATATGGTTTTTGGGTTAGATTTCCTATGTATATATGTTCTGGACCAGATTTTCTATGTTATATTAGGCTAGAGAGCATGTTTGTTGAAAGGGTAGCAAGCCTAGCATTGTAAATTGTAATCACACTTTGATATATTAATAAAATACATCATTGTTGTAGACCAAGTAAGATAAGAGTGTATTAGGGGCTACGAATCCATGAGAGGGAAAGGGAGATAATGGATTATTGGAAGGGGCTTAAGCCAAGGGGGCTAAGTCAAATATTAAATTAATCCTAAGTCATAGCCTAATTTCTCATGTTATGATTTTTTCCTAAGTTCTCAAGTGGGGGAATGAGCTGCCAAGTTGTGGGGAAAGTATCTCCATGGTTTCCACTTTTCAAATAGGGAACATGCACATATTAAATTTGGTTTTAGTGAAAAATATTCATTCCATCACTATCATCGTTCATTTTTTCCATTTTTGGTCTAGGAAATATACGGTGTGATCTAGTGAGCCACTGAGACCCTATGAATCCTAGGTGGATTTGGGTGAAAATTTCTCCTTGAGTTACCTTGGGGAAGGATGGATCCCTAGAGAGAGAATTGTCTAGGATAGGTTTCCCTTGGTGTGAGGCCTGGAGGGTTCCTAGTGACTCCATTATAGTAGTTGGACTTTGTAGAGCCACAAATCTTTGATACTTCTTGGGTGGCATGTGTTGGAGCCCTAGAAGAGAAGTGGGACATCCCGAGGGACTTTGGTGTAGAGAAGATTGGTACACTTCCTTGGGTTGTGAAATTTGATGGGGAATGATATGTTGAAGGTTATAATTACTACTAGACTTTGTTACCATGGCTTAGACATTGTTTGTGAAGACTATTATACCTAGTTGGATTAGGTATTATTTTCCCTAATGGATTCATAGCCCCAGCTTGGGGGTGACCTACTATTGAGAGTTCTAGAACAACAATCTCTGTCCTCGGGTGGAGCGTCTCAGGTCTACAAAAAGCTATTGATTTTCATAAAACATAAGTACTATTTATGTTATTTTCTTATATGTTGATTATTATGTGTAATTCTATGCTTAACTTCTACTACGGTGAACAATTATATTTCTCAAGGTTATTATGTGTTATGCATAGTTATGCTTTGTATTGCATGGTGTTGTTGCACTGGATAATGTTTCATATGCAAAGAACAATTTAGATTGGTATCAAAGTGGAGAATAAGGTTAATCATCCTTTAGGAAGGATGAAATCAATTAATTGATGGTATCCAAGAAATTTATAACAATATAAATAATTTTTTTAAAAATTGCAGTATATGACATACATTTATTTTTCATGACATAAGCTGAGAAGTGAGTCCAGAGTGTGTTACAATAATGGGGAAAATGCCTTGATCTCTTCTCATCAGTTTTTTTCTTTGATGCTTATTGGAATTATTTTAGAGTATTTGGTAGTAATTTATTGTTGGCCCTTGACCAGGTTTTGTGGAAACTTTGGTCAAGTTTGACCATTTTTGGGACTTTGATAGGTTGGTCAAAGGAAAAGTGCCCGACGAAGAAGAGATCACAGGATCCCTCCACCTTTTGTGGAATTTTTGGGTTTAGGGTTTATGTAATGGGTATGGGATGTTGGCCCATGGGTTTTACCCCTGTTTAGGCCGATTTGTAATGTATAAATAGAAAGTTAGGTGATGTAAGTAGGTGGTGCTAGGTGCTAGGTGCTAGGTGCTAAGTGTTGTGCTATGCTAAGTGCTTGTAGTTAGGTCTATGTGATTGAGCTAGCTCTATGCATATTCTGTGTTGATAACTTACAGAGCTAAGTGCAAGTGATTGTAAGAAAGGCTTCGTGTTGTGACCTAACTCAAGGAAGGAGGATCTGGCGAGG
Organism: Picea sitchensis; assembly: GCA_010110895.2. Classification (NCBI taxonomy): domain Eukaryota; kingdom Viridiplantae; phylum Streptophyta; class Pinopsida; order Pinales; family Pinaceae; genus Picea; species Picea sitchensis. The sequence continues at coordinate 40,501 of SNQJ01S0014125.1, forward strand.
TGTGAGCATATCTCATGTCCTATGCGGAGTGTTTTTGTGGCTCTGTACATGTATGAAGATTGATAGAAGACAATAAAGAAGAAGAAGAGTCGGTGGATGTAGCCCCACGCTGGGGGTGAACCACATATATCGTGTGTTGTGTTTGCATTGTGTGATTGATGTGATTTATGCTTAGTGTTGTTATCTTTCTGTATGTTAGATGCATGTGTTATAATATATTAGTGCTTAGTAATGTGAATGAATGTTACATCTAATCTATTCCGAGGTGCTAAGTGCTTGAATGTGTTAAATCTTGTTGAATACTATGATGCTCTATAATTAGGGTTTTACCTGTGATGTGAATAAGGGTTAAATACTAATGAATGTTAACTGCTAAGTTCTCTGTTCAGTACTGTGATCATAGATCTATGTCCCAGCTAGGTTGTAGACACTAGAGTCCTACAACCACCCCTACCTCTACCTTGAGTGAGACTTCACCTACTTCGCAGGTGTTGCCGAAAGGGTCGGTAGTTAGGGTTTTGTTGGTGTGTTGTTGAAGCGTTGAACCTTGGGTCTACCCCTGTGTGCCAACAAATGGTTCTGTTGCCGGGACTTGAAACTGTGATTGCTGGGAACTGAAGAAAATAAAGTTGTGTGTAGATCTGTTGCTGTGGTGTGCAGTATTCTACTCAACTTATGAAGCTCTATGCTAAGAAAGGAATCAGCGCTGAAGAAAAAGATGTAAGATCTTAAAATATTTGTGCTCTAATAAAGGTAAGATAAGTTAAAAAAAATTCTTCGAAAGAATGGATCTATGTATGTTTGATAGATTTGATCCTAGTCTGGAAAATATGGCATAGCTAGAAGAAAGGAGATTTGATATGAATAGATTTGATAGAAATAATTAAATATGTGTGATTTCTATGCATAGAAAGAATGTTTGGACTAATAAGTGGATGCAGGACCCTAGAAATATTTTTTTGCAAGTTAATCACTATGATCCCAGTGCGCAATATAGGATAGGTTGGGCATCATTTAAGAGAAAGAGAGGATTGAATCTTCGCTATAGCTGTAGAAGACCTGGCCATCTTGTTAAGGAATTCCCTGGTAGAGGTCGTAGTTTTCTTTGTTGTAAATCCATGGATCATGAGGTTTTGGATTTCCCTAGGATGATTTCTAAAGTTGAAAAGATGAATGTGTGACAAGAAAACCTTGAGAAAAACCAAGAAACTAAGAATATGCTAAAAAACTAGAAAGAATCAGAGACTATATTATTACATGCAAGAAACATTAGATAATCATTAAGATATCAATTTATTAGAGATCGTAAAAGAGAAAAAACGTAGAGAAACAAGAATAGGAGACTTCGACATGGACTGTGTTCTAGATGAGGAAACACAGGTGAATATTATGACAGAAAGAACCTGAGAAATTTTAGGAAAGCCTACTATGGTTCCTTCATTGGGAGGGATAGTATTGTTTAAAGGAAAATTGATAACCCTATGTGGAAGACTTACCCAGATACCTATGATTTCTCATGGAGCATCAACGGAAGAAGAATTTGAGGTCGTTAAGTTTGTTGAGAACAACACCCCATTTGCTGTTTTTCTAGGGATGACCTGGATTGAGAAAGATCAAATACGAAGGAAACAAGAAGGGGAAGACCTACAACAGAAAAAAATGAATTAAGTGATTTCATGGCTAGGAGAATAATGCACTTAATAGAAGAACAGGAGGACAAGTCGAAGCTACTGCGGGCCAGAGACATGTCTCTTGAAGTTGAAAGAATGTAGGAAGACTTAAGAAACCTATCCATGCAAGAGAGTAGAGCACCTACTCCAGAGGAAGAAGAAGTATTACCCTTGAACCCTTTGAAAGACCGTCAACTGTGTGAAGTTACTATGCCAATAGGAGATAAGAACAAGAATGGAAAAAGGAATCCAGAGAATTAGATCACAGGAAAGAAAGATAGAAAGCTCAGTAAGAAGAAATCAAAGCTAGAAAAATTGCAAGAGGTTCTAGAGAGGACTTAACAGAAGGAAATATTGTAGAACTTGAACCTCGCCAGAATATCAGAACAACATAGATTGGCACTTCACCATGGTGGACCGATATGACCATTGGAGACATCCCGACCATTAGACCGACGCTCCAGAACGACTAGAAATGCAATTATTGACGAAATGTTCACCATTGTACCATTGTGACCATGCCCTAATGGATGGAATCACATTGATTAACGCATTCCTACCCATTGGAGAACTCTGTTATGATGTTATCTATTTAACTCATCGTCTGTCTTATCGAAAACACCTTTTGAAAATTGTGAATTATCTGAGGCCGCTAAGAACAAGTTGCTTTTGTGCAGTGCCTATTGAGACCTTTCCATACATTCTGCTACATTGGCTAATTGTTCACTGACCTGAGATATCTGATCTCGAGTGTGTATGTTAGGTGACTTTAGCACAATAGAGAAATCCATCGAAGAAATCCTAATAGACCTCATGGCTGAGAAAGTCATGTCCATAGGACCACATGCTTCATCAATGAGAGGAGTGCAAGCATCCTCGTCGACTGCATGTTGATCTGGGCCATCTCAAGCTGTGATAGAGAAACGAACCAACCATCGTTATGACTTGAAAAATGCGAAGCTCATCCCATCAATCCTACCTAACTACATCCCACCTTTGGCTAGCGTAGTGAGTCATGACAATGTCCCGAGGGACTTCAACTACAGCTTGATTATTGCGTACCTCCCGAAGGGGATACATGTAGTCAAACCGCAATTGGAGAGGATTCTATCATTGAATATCAATGACTATAACTTGGGATACCGCAAGAACTATGGCATGCTTGCACCTCATAATTATTTGACCAAGACAGCATGGAAAAAGTCAAAGATAATCCCCCAGCAGTGGACCATGGACATTGCGAGGTCCATGATCCTCAATGTAATGAAGATACCACACTTTGGAAAACATCAGGAGGTTAACACGTGCGTTAATCTCTAGTTGTCATGCATCCATGGTGGTTACCTATAGTTGGATAGGCGCATTACAGTAGATCCAGCGTTGATCCACTGGATCACTGGATTAAGCATGCAAGGACCAGACCCACAGGACTTTTACCCAGGCAAAGCCACATATTGCACTCTAGCATAGAAAATAAAAGACACATATGGCGATGTGGAAAAGGGGAATTGGGGCTACAAGGTAGCCTCCATTCAGAACGACGCAGTGTACCTAGCTTGCCAGTTGACCATTGGTAAGATTGTCAGGAAGAACAGGCCAACACAGGTCACGTGGTTTGTCATCGACCTTGAAGGGAAATGTGTTGAAGGGATACAAATGAACTGGGCCATCTACCTTGTCAACTATTTAGAACAAGACTATTGGAGAGCTCGGGACTAGGGCTATGAGTTTCATTTCAGTTGGTTTTTTATCCTCATTGCCTTCATTGCTTGGGAGATGTTGGAAGGAGCGATCTTCCCTGAAATTGAGTTGTCCGAACCACTAGCTGCAAAGTTCACCATGCTATGTTATTCTAGAGACATGGAAAAATAATGGAAGTCAAATGTGGTGTTTTGAACCTACTATCTGTAGCTTAAGAGGGCCATTGAATCCTTTCCTTGCATCACACCAAACACCCTTCATCGATTCATGCCATTCACGAAGTTTTGTTCAGATAGGAATTTCATATATATCACTGCACGCAGAGACAAACATAAGGAGGAGCTCCAGTCTTATTATAAGCTCACTGAGGAAGACATGGAGGAAATAACCAAGGAATGGATTGCGAAAATTCTGGTACCAGTCGAACAAGTAGAACTGTTTGACTCCAACCTCATCATAAGTCCTATAGTTACTCGTGAAGAATATGATGCACTTGGCAACAACAGGAAGAAAAAGAAGGAAGAGGTCCAAGAATTGAACAACATATCAGAGGAGACTGCATCATATTCATCTGAAGGGGGAGGAGGAGATGAAGTAGACAAGGAAGAGGATGACGGAAAAGAAGACAAGAAGAAGAAGGGTTAAGTAACACCGCCTAGAGATCCCCTTCCAGAAACAGAAACATCCAAGAAAAGAAAGAAATCCCCGAAGAAACCTTCATCATGAAAGAAGTCAAAATCCAATAAACCTCCATTCTACACTGTACTCATGATGGATGACATTGACCTTATCATTTCTGTTGTATCAGATACCTTAGAAGACATTTTGCAGCGAAGCGAAGCCAAGCAAGAAGAAATTCTCGACAGGATCGAAGTAGAGCTTAAAGGAGTACAACACGACCTTTATTCGAGCCGCGCAGTGTTTACTACACTGTTGTCAACATGAGACATAGAAATAGGAGATGAGCCTGACCAGCTACGAATACTAACAGACTCAACAGAAGATCGCCTTTGTCGTGTCCAGGAGGAAAGAGAACAGGTCGTAGAGGCCCTGAAACAAGCAAAGGAGGAAGTCCTAGAACAATGTCGTGTTGCAAAACGTGAAAAAGACGACCTCCAGGTGAAGTTTGCAGAGGATAGAGCAAAAATTCAGAAGGAGAAATAACAACTGCTCACGGAACAGAAAAACCCTGGCCGATTAATACTAGAGAAGACACCAGCGATGATCAATAGATCTATGGGGAAGAAACTAGTGGCTCTTGTTGTGCAGAAGAAACATGTGGAGAAGAAACTCCCAACTCTTATTGTGCATAAGAAGAAATGTTCCTAATCCTAATTAATAATATGGGAATTGGGTAGCAGGTGCCATGAAGACATGTTGTGTAGAAAATAGTACTTGCACAAGATGGAAATAATATACCAATAGTTATGAGCAAGTCAAGTAAATAAGAAGAATTTTTTTTCATAAATCCAAATACCAAGAGAAGCGACAATTTGATTCTCAATTTCTATTTCTTCAATAAACAAAATATACATGCATGTGTGAGCTCCATAAAAATAGGATTGTATTGTATAAAACACATAAAAATTATTTCTTTGAATTGAGTTGGAACAAGAAAAATGTTAACATTTTTTTATTTTTTTATTGCTAAGCTATAGGGGGAAAGGATTAATTAAAAAAAAACTTATAAAAACATTAAAATAATAAAAAGTAGAACATATTAAAAAAAATTGTTACTAAGATATAAGGGAAAATAACTAATAAAAGAAAAAAAAAACTTATGAAAACAATAAAAGAATAAAAAGTAGAACATATTAAGGAAATTTTCCAACAAATAAAAACAATGAAAAGTAGAACATATTAAGAAATTTGTTCTTTCTCTTCACTTGAAAAAATATGAAATGGCTTTCATTTCAAATTTGACAAGTGGCTTTTTATTTTAGTTTTCATTTGCATGGGAAATAATTTTAAGCCCTTCGATGAAGGGCTAGAGGGATTTTAAAAGGAAATGAAGACCTCAATTTTGATCCCTGATGGAATCATTAAGTAACACAATGATATGCCATTCAATGGATTAAAAAGTGTAAGGGGAAGAATACACACATGAGATACAAGTGGAATCCCATTGTCAGAAACCCTTGTAACCCTTATCAGTACCTCTTTGAGTAACACCATGTTAGAAAGTGCCTATATAAAAAAATATTACTTTGTGTACCCTTGGGTATATAAGAAGTATCCCGGGTATGCTTGAAACTAGCTTTAGATAAACCAATTAGTCATTGCTTTTCTATAGTAGACCAAGAAAATCACTTAGGGAGATCATTATCTAGTAGATGGGTCGATGAATAGTATGACTAAGGGAATCTGTGAGCCTCCTGGTTAGTGCCCTGATATATTGAGTTGAGTACTACAATTGGACCATGCACATATATCAAAGAGATATAACAATTGACACTCCCTTTTCCCGACCATGTCCCAGTAAATGTTTTGAATAACCTCACCCATGAAGGGTACCTATAATCCACCTCATAATTCTCTAAGAATAATGAAAACTTGATATTCTACAAGCATGTTGGACTGTGTGGAAGATCATATTAAGAAAATTTAGGAAGACATAACTAGGTTTGATGAGAATTTGGATAAGAAGTTGGATGGAAAGTTGGAGAAGAGGCTATATGAAATGTTCAACAACTTCAAAAATATGTCGACTAAGAAGTTGATGAGTATTCTATTTCAAGGAATACCAAAAGAAAACTAGTGGATTGCAAACCACATTGATCCAAACAATGAATCAATTTATTACTTGGGGCTATTTAGCCACTCATAACCCTCATTGTAAATGCACATCAATACATGAATGGGTAATAACACGTGGCACCATTCTCCTAAGGTGGAACTTAACAACTTTTATGTTTCTAACCCATTAGTATTAGCCACCCAAATGGAACATTACTTCTCCCTATAGGAAATTACTAATGAAATGATACAACTCAATGTGGGGGTCCGATATCTAGATCCAAAATGATGGAAATGATGGGAATGGAATGAAAAAGAATATGTCAGCTATATCTCTTTAAGTCAATTTTTTAAATCTATCTATGAAAAATTCCATAAAGATATTCACTAGTGGTGGTAGCTTACCAAGTTATACAAAATAAGTTGTTAATCCCTATACAAAGTCCCATGCTAAGTATAAAACCTATTATTAATCCCTAGATATTGAATTATTACATTTCTAGAGTTATATTAGTAGGTCATCTAGAACCCTTCATTGTACCCTTTCATTATAATTGTACCCTTTGTCTCTCATATATATATATATATATAGTCTTGGGATCATATGATCTCATCTTGTAAATTGAATACATTGTAAAATGAGGTTTTCCCCTCAAAGTGGAATTTTATTCATTGAATTTTATCATTCCCAAGGAATTGGTTATTAACATTTGGAATTGGGGCATATGATCCTAGGGTTTCTCTCCTTCAGCGAAGACATCTTGGAAGTTTCTCTATAACTTTGTTTCTAGAACGATTCAAAAAGAAAAATATTGAGGAGACTTAGGAGACATACTGAATTATGTTTTTTCCAAATTTTAGTTTTTGGGACGCTATAGTTTCATATATATCATCTATTGAAGTTAGGGTTTGTGACTAGCTCTGAAATTAGTCTCAAATGAGTCATATTTTAATTTTCTCTATAAAATGTTTTTTGGTGAAGTTTCAAACATTGGAAATTTACAAATATTGAGGATACATAGAAATTTACATATAGAAAAAAATTTAGATCTTTAATCTTTATAATTTATGAGATATATCTTGTGCAAGTTGGGCCTGTTTACTAATCCTAAAATTAGTCTTAAACAAGTCATTTTGGTAATTTTTCTATAACATTTTATGAACGAAGGTTCAAACTGTGAAATTTTTATGAGTTTAAGAAGTTATATCATAGTACTGCATGCCAACATTTCAAACTCCTAANAGAGAGAGAGAGAGAGAGAGAGAGAGAGAGAGAGAGAGAGAAATTTCAACCATCTAGACAATCTCCAAATTAGGGTGTCAAAGGTACGTAACTTACAATATCCATAACTTTTTATTGGAAGATGTTGGATTACTCAGGGGGGTGAATTAGTAATAGAGAAATTCAATCCTTTTTAACCACAAAATACAAGTGTTATATCAATGTAGCATTATCATATGATAGTTTCAGAGTAAATAAACAATGAACAAATGAGCAATAATACACACACACAATACACCATTGTTTTTACGTGGAAACCCAAAGCGAGAGAAAACCACATAATGTGTTTTCTTATTTGTCTTTAAGAATTACATTCATTGGCAGAACCAACTTCCTTTTTTTTCTAGCTACAACTGGAAGGAGACTCCAACCCCCTAGTTTCTCAGGCTACAACCAAAGGGAAGCTCCAACTCCACAATTCTCTAGCTACAACCCCCTATTTTCTCCAACTACAATCATAAGGTGGCTACAACCACCTATCCTTGCCTCATCCAACCACCTTGAAATATAAGTCCCAAATGTAGAAACTGAATATGTCACTGAGAAACCTGTCATTGTATACTCATCAACCAATCTTACCTAATCACATATACCTGAAATGTAGAAACTGAATATGTCACTGAGAAACCTGTCACTGTATACTCATCAACCAATCTGATCTGATCACATATACCTCAAACACTATACCACAAGTTTGTACCTCAAACCATTTGCTAGAACCTCACTATTATACAACCTCTATCTGTACCAATAAATTTAGCAACATACCTCAACCAGAATCCCTCAAACATGAACCAATTCTAAACTTCAGTAGATCTGCCTCAGATCAACTCTACAACAAGCCATAAACTCCTAAGAGGGAATCCAACATATTTTATTCTTGTAGTGTTCTGTTGTCACGGTTTTTCTAGTGTGAATCCACTATCATGATTTTTCTGTCGCACTTTTTCTGCTGCGATTTTTCTACCGCACTTTTCATGCCACACTTTTCCTGCTGTGATTTTTCTGTCGTAGTTTTTATGTTGCACTTTTCTTTCTGCACTTTTTCTTCCGCACTTTTCCTGCCGCACTTTTCCTACGACACTTTTTTTGCCACACTTTTCCTTCCACACTTTTTTTGCTGAAAGTTTTCTGCCACACTTTTTCTACCGCAGTTTTCCTGCCACACTTTTTCTACCACACTTTTTCTGGTGCACTTTTTCCCTATCAATAATACCTGCCCAAATAACCTTTCACAAAAATAGATATTCAATTATATTCAAGTGTGATTTGAATGAGAGACCCTTGCCTCTTATTTATACATTTATGTATCATCCTCAAGGGGTTACCTTTTAACCATCATAACCCAATTTCCTTATTTCAGGGTTAGCCCACTTATAACCACTTATCCACTTAACTTAACGACTTTCCATAATTAGTAAGTTCTCCATTAACTTTATTATTTAAATAATTTCCTTTGCATCCTCTTTGACTTGTAGTACACTCATCACTTCACTTTATTATTCAAATAATTTCTTCTTTGCAAACACTTTGACTACTTTGACCTTTTGGGGCTTCTAGATGACTCATGAGGGTTCTCCAACTTCACATGGCCATAACTCTCTAACCGTTAGGCCTTATATGACGTTCCACATACGAATGGAAATGACATGACATGTAATATCCATATAGAATAGGTTTACTTGCAAATATAATAAAACTCATAACATTATCCATCAAACAAACTTGGGTCCATTACCCAAACCTTTGTGCTACCAAAATTCGCTACCGGACTTTATTCAAGGGTTGACATCAATGAAAACCAACCCAATTAATCATGAATCTCCCCTTTTTTCATTGATGGAAACACTCTGATGCAATATTGAATTCATGTCATGCAATACTGAAGTCATATCACTCATTCTCTTCCTGTGACCATCGCTCCCTATGGAACCATGCCTCTGTGCTCTTCATCTGATAAATATCTCCCCCTTTGTCATCAATGGAAAATGTATCTTTCCATCTGGGGATGCTCCCCCTAACTGAACTATCCTTTGGGATACTCCCCCTGACTGAAATCTTTCTGAAACTGATCTCCTGACCTGACCTGTCCTCTTTATGGTGCTTCCTCGTGTAAATCTAAGACATATAAGATAAGCATTCAAAAGCATTCATTTTGGAGTAGAAATTACTCCTAGTCTTTGGTGAAGATACTCAAAGGCTTCCCGTGGAAGCAGTTTTGTAAAGATGTCTGCCACTTGTTCTTTTGTGCCCACATATTCAACTCTGATGTTCTTCTCTGCAACCTGTTCCCGTAGAAGGTTATACTTGATTGGAATGTTCTTCATCTTGGAGTGCATCACCGGGTTATTTGAGATACCGATGGCACTTGTATTATCAGAATATTTTGGAATGGGTTCATCATACTCAACTTGTATATCTGTCAGATTTTGTTTCATCCATGGAACCTGTGTACAACATCTTGCTGAGGTAATATACTCTACTTTGGCTATAGATAAAGATATCGATGATTGTTTCCTTCTTAGCCAAGATACTAAACATTCACCCAAGTAGAATTTTTCTCCACTAGTGCTTCATCAGTCATCAATGAAACCTTCCCAATCTGCATCTGTGTAGTCAATAAGTGATAAATCCTTTCCTTTTGGATACCATAATTCAAATTCTTATGTTCTTTTGAGATATCTAAAAATCCTCTTCACTGTTAAGAAATGTGATTCCTTTGGTGCTGCTTGAAATCGTGACACCTATCCAACTTCTTGCATTACATATTGTTTGGATACTGTCACATATTGTAAGCTACCAATCATTGACCTGTATTACTCTGGTCTATAGACTTTGAATCATCATCTTTGTTGAACTTGCAATTTTTTTGCATAGGAGTGGTAACTGGTTTGCAATCTTCCATTCTAAACCTCTTTAACATTTCTATGATATGATTAGTTTGAGAAATAAAAATTCCTTGGTTTCTTTGACGTATCTTGATGTATAGGTTGTTTTCTGCACTTCCTTTTTTGAACCCTTCCTGCTATAAATATTTATCTATTCTAGAGTACCATGCTCTAGGATCCTGTTTTATACCATACAAGGCCTTCTTCAATTTGCACAAATAATCTACATTCTTTGACAACTGAAATCCTTCTGGTTGTTCGATGTAGACTTATTCTTCAAGTTCCCCATTCAGAAAATTCGATTGCACATCTATCTGATACACTTTAATATTATTGGAGCATGCATAAGCTAAAAGCAATCAGATTGCTTCCATTCTGGAAACTAGGGAAAACGTCTCTTCAAAGTCGATTCCTTCAACCTCTACGTATCCTTTATATACCAATCTAGAATTGTTCCTTGTAACCTGCCCATCTTTATTCAATTTATTTCTGAGTACCCACTTTGTGCCAATCACATTCTTATTCGTTGGTATTGAAACCAATTTCCAAGTGTCATTCTTCTCTATTTGATCCAATTCTTCATCCATGGCCTTATTCACAAATTCATCCTTGCTAGCCTCTTCAAAACTATTTGTTTCAATCGTAGATGTGAGTGATAGGTGTTTTTGTTTTGGGGAACCGATTCTTCTTCTAGTCTCAACTCCTGCATATTTGTTTATTATAATCTAATTTGAAGGATGATTCTTCTATACTCTTTTTATAGGTGTATTTGGAGGTACTTGTTGAGATTTATCTTCTACTTTTGTATGATATTCTTCATATTCCCCTTCTACTTATTCTTCATCTTCTACTTCTTCTTCATAAAGTTTTTCAATTGATTCATTTTCTTCTTCCTTTGATTCTCATCCACCTGTTTCATCAATTGTTACATTGATGCTTTCAAAAACTTTGTTTAACCTCAGTTTGTAACACGTGTATGCTTTCATTGTACTTGAGTAACCAACAAGTACTCCTTTGTCCACACGAGAGTCAAACTTTCCCATTCTGCCATCTTCTCTTCTGATGTAACATTTGCTTCCAAATACTCTAAAGTGCTTCACATTTCCTGGTCTTCCTTTCCATAGCTCGTAGGAAGTTTTTCCATTGTTGTTTCTAAGAATTACTCTATTTTGAATGTGAAATGATGTATGCACTGCATGTGTCCAAAAAATATTTGTCAATTTTGAATACATTATCATTGTTTAGGCCATTTCCTGTGTAAGTATCACCCATTATGATAATGTTCCTTTTTCTTTGAACCACTCTCTGAACCAATCTATGAATCTATGCTCTCGTCCATCGTCATATATCTGTCAAAAACTGCTAAGTGTTCTTATGAATCCATCTTTGTCCATACTATCCAAGACTCTATTGCACATTGTCCATAATGTTGACCCATTTATCACTGTACTATCATGAAGTATTCACTACTACAACTGATTGTACTTTTGCTAACTGACTGCTCTGGATCTGTCTATTCAAACTCTGCAAGCTACTCGAAGGATGGTTCTTTCATCTGTCACAAATATCACATAGACTCCACCTATCTAATATTCATGTTACCTAGGAGTCTCTAAGTTGGATCGCTCAGAACAATTCCTGCTCTGATATGTATTCATCATCATCTTCATTGGTAGATTCATCATCTCTCTGAGCTCTGACTTATTTATTTTTTTCCATGGATTCATCTTTCACTACAATGGCTAAAAGTACAATCTCTTGAACATGTTCCTTATTTACTTGTCCTTATTTTCTTTCAGTTGTTTTCCAAACCTTTCTGTACCTGACATCTTTCTTTTTTCTTTATAGAATTTTCTGCATCTCGTTTTATTGTCAATATTGTGATCTCTGGGACCTGGTCTTTGTTCACCTATTCTTCATGTTTTCTTATCCATACTTTCTTACATCTAATATCAGTGTTCTCTTTCATGGAAGTATCGATCATGCTTCTACAATCACTAGCGATGTGTCCATAGTTATGACATTTGTAACATTCAATCTTACGTGGGGCCACATAGGCATTTCTTGCTTGAACATTTCTTTTATAATCTTTGCAATCTACAACCTTATGTCCAAGGTTAGTACAATAAAAATAATTACCATAAAAGAAATTTTCATAACCGGGAGTGAATGATCTTCTTTGTGGCTTATTCCTTCTGAATTTTTTCCTTGACTGATCATGATCATGATTGAAGCTTCTTTGTCGCTTGAACATGGATGGTCCTCTTGAAGATGAATCTTCAATAGTTTTCTTAGATTTTGGTTGACCATGATTCCTTCCTTCGAGTGCTACATAACTCTTTCAATTTTCTTCATTCTTATTTTCTAGCAACCTAGAGTGCTTCTCTTCATTCTCTATAACTAACGTGGATTTTTATGTCTCTTCATATTCTTCTTCGATGTCTTCTATATGAGAGTCTTATACTACCATGAATACAACTCTTTATGTCTCACTGTCACTGACTTCATCTTCATCTAATGAGGAGATGTCTTCTTTGGTGTAGAAGCTTTTACTAAAATCTTTCTTTATGGTTCTTTTTCCTTTATATGTGTGTTTTCTATTTGAGTAATCCTCATCATTCCTCTTATTTTTCTTATGAGGAAATTTGTTAGAAAAATGACCAATACCATCACAATTAAAATAAATCAATGGAAGCTTACCTTTATATCTATCGTTGGTTCCCCAGTTCAATGTTCTGACAAAGTTGGCCACTTCTTCATCATCTTCTGATATGTCACTATTTTTGCGATGTTCTTTTTCCATTTTATTTTCCTTTCTCTTTGACCTTTTGGATGCTTTGAAAGCTGCTTCTTTTATATCTGGATTTTCCTGTTCATTTCTCATTTCATATGATGTGAAGATTCCATGTAGTTCATCCATTCTTATTGAGTCTAGATCTGCTCTTTCTTTTAGTGCCAATATCTTAGGATCAAATATCAAAGGAAGAGATCTTAGTACATTTTGAATAATTACCGATTCTTTAATTTCTTCTGCCAATCATATGATTGCATTTACTATTTCATTGACCCATAAGAAGTAAGATGAAATATCCTCATCTTCCTTCATATTTAGTTGTTCGAACTGACTTCTGTAAGTTTGAAGCTTTGTTGTTTTGACTTTTGAATCTTCTTCATAAATATTTTGAATCTTTTCCCAAATATCTTTATCGGATTTACAATGTATAACTTTGGTGTATACTAATTCACAAAAACCATTCATAAGTGCATTTGTGGCTTTGGAATTATTTTGACTGAGTTTTATTGCTCTTTCATTTTTCGATGAAACTACTGGTTCTTTGTATCCATCTACAACTGATTGCCAAATTTCAAATCCCTGCGCTTGTATATATGTTTTCACCCTTCTGCTCCAAAATGCATACTTTTGTCCATCAAACCGTGGTATTCCATTTTTATACATGTTTTTTCTCTCCGTGATCTACCTTTCATTGGTTAAACTGATTTCTAAAGGAACCCACTCTTATACCGATTGTTGGATTACTAAGAGGGGGGGTGAATCAATAATAGAACAATTCAATGCTTTTTAACCACAAAATTCAAGTGTTATATCAATGTAGCATTATCATCCAATAGCTCTAGAGTAAATAAACAATGAACAAATGAGCAATCATGCACATACATAGTACACGAATGTTTTTACGTGGAAACCCAAAGCAGGAGAAAAACACATAATGATTTTTCTTCTTTGTCTTTAAGAATTACATTCATTGGAAGAACCAACTTCCTTTGTTTTCCAGCTGCAACTAGAAGGAGGATCCAACCCCCTAGTTTCTCAGGCTACAACCCGAGGGAAGCTCCAACTCCCCAATTCTTTGGCTACAACCAGAAGGAGCCTACAACCACCTATGTTCTTCGGATACAACCAGAAGGTGGCTACAATTACGTATCCTTACCCCGCCCAACCGCCCTAAAATATAAGTGCCAAATGTAGAAACTAAATATGTCACTGATAAACCTGTCATTGTATACTCATCAACCAATCTAATCTGATCACATATATCTCAAATGTATAAATTGAATATGTCACTGAGAAACCTATCACTGTATACTCATAAACCAATATGATCTGATCATATATACCTCAAACACTATACCAAAAGTATGTACCTCAAACCATGTGCTAAAACCTCATTGTTATACAACCTCTATCTATACCAATAACTTTAGCAATATACCTCAACCAAAATCCCTCAAACATGAACCAATACTAAACTTCAGTAGATCTACCTCAGATCAACTCTACAACAAGCCATAAAATCCCAAGAGGGAATCCAACATATTTACAAGGAAAAACCTCAGCTTGATTCATAAATTCAACACTACACAAATAAGAACCATACCTTTTTTATTTCTTCTTGTAGCATTCTGTTTCCACGGTTTTGCTACCATGATTTTTCTTCCACACTTAGTCTGTCGCAGTTTTTCTACCACACTTTTTCTGCTACGATTTTTCTGCCGCACTTTTTCTTCTGCATTTTTCATGCCACACGTTTTCTGCTGCACTTTTCCTGTCGCACTTTTTCTGCTGCACATTTTTTTCCGTAATTTTCACACCACTCTTTTTTTGTCGAAATTTTCCTGACAAAGTTTTTTTGCTGCAATTTTTCTCTATCAATAATACCTTCCCAAATAACCTTTCACAAAAATAGATATTCAATGATATGCATGTGTGATTTGAATGAGAGAACCTTGCCTCTTATTTATACTTTTATGTAGCTTCCTCAAGGGGCTTCCTTCTAACCATCTTAACCCACTTTTCTTATTTTAGGGTTAACCCACTTATAACCACTTGTCCACTTAACTTAACCACTTTCCATAATTAGTAAGTTCTCCATTAACTTTATTATTTAAATAATTTATTTTGCATCCTCTTTGACTTATAGTACACTCATCACTTCACTTTATTATTTAAATAATTTCTTCTTTGCAAACACTTTGACTACTTTGACCTTTTGGGGCTTCTAGATGACTGATGAGGGTTCTCCAACTTCACATGGTCATAACTCTCTAACTGTGAGGATTTATGTGACGTTCCACATACCAACGAAAATGGCATGACATGTAATATCCATGTAGAATAGTTTTACCTACAAATATATCAAAACTCATACCATTATTCATCAAACAAACTTGGGTCCATTACCCAAACCTTTCTACTACCAGACTTTCTTCAAGGGTTGACATCAATGACAACCAACCCAAGTAATCAACAGAAGATATATTTTTGGTGATTCAAAATTCTTGATAAAGAGAAAATAGAGGAATATTATTATTGTTATCCCACATGGATCCAAAAATAAATCAACACCAATTAAACCTCTATAAATATCATCTATAACTCATGAAGAAAATGAGGATATGGATAACAAGCTATCAATAATTAGAGGGAAATCTTAATTATTTGAGTGCCAGGTTGATAACTAGTAATGAGTTGGTAAAAACACAAAGAAAATTTAAAGAGATGGAAAATAATATGNAGTACACTCATCACTTCACTTTATTATTTAAATAATTTCTTCTTTGCAAACACTTTGACTACTTTGACCTTTTGGGGCTTCTAGATGACTGATGAGGGTTCTCCAACTTCACATGGTCATAACTCTCTAACTGTGAGGATTTATGTGACGTTCCACATACCAACGAAAATGGCATGACATGTAATATCCATGTAGAATAGTTTTACCTACAAATATATCAAAACTCATACCATTATTCATCAAACAAACTTGGGTCCATTACCCAAACCTTTCTACTACCAGACTTTCTTCAAGGGTTGACATCAATGACAACCAACCCAAGTAATCAACAGAAGATATATTTTTGGTGATTCAAAATTCTTGATAAAGAGAAAATAGAGGAATATTATTATTGTTATCCCACATGGATCCAAAAATAAATCAACACCAATTAAACCTCTATAAATATCATCTATAACTCATGAAGAAAATGAGGATATGGATAACAAGCTATCAATAATTAGAGGGAAATCTTAATTATTTGAGTGCCAGGTTGATAACTAGTAATGAGTTGGTAAAAACACAAAGAAAATTTAAAGAGATGGAAAATAATATGCAACAACTGGAAAATAAGATGGATGAAAATAAGGAAGAAATACAAAAAATACAAAAAAACATGAAGTCCATAGAAACCATTCTCTTACAAAGGATCCCTAATAGAGATATGGGGATCCAAGGAAACCATGAAAATAAGGAGAAAAATGGTGTTGATACTTAATCACATGTGGGGAGTATTTTATTACAATTTCAGAGCACAAATGTTGAATCTTAGAATCATTAATCACCCCAAGACCCAAATTATCGAGGTTTCAATGTGGCACCAAGGAACTACTTCATTTTCATTATCAATATGAGGAACTTTGATGGTAAACATCCTATAACATGGATATTCCAAATGGAGAAATTCTTTGATAGACACCAAGTGCTAAGCTTACAAAAGGTAAATATTGCATCCTTGTATTTAGAAAATGATCGATTTGTTTGGTATTAATGGCTTTGTGAAAGAAAAAAGGATTATATTATCTCTTTGTCCATTTTTATAGATTAATTGGTATCACATTATGGGGATATTAATAACAATATGAAAAAATGATTATATTATCTCTTGGTCCATTTGTATCGATTAATTGGTAGCACAATATGGGGATATTAATAGCAATACATTCTTTTTTCAATTGATAAATCTTCAACAAAAATTTCAAACTGCAGAGATCATTCAGCAATTCCAAGAGATCTATCTCGGTGTACGGAAACTTTAATAGGAAAATTTGTTATATCTCTTTGTGGTAACTTTAAAGGAGAATATTCAACATAATTTTCATCACTTCAAACCTAAATCCCTAGAGAAATATTTCAATATGGAAAGGAAATTGGGAAACAAAAATACGACTACTAGAAGGGTGACCAATAACAATTATAGAGAGCACCATATTCCCTACTCCAATGATATGTTTTCATTTATTGGTTGGCATCAATACTCCACAAACCTTCAATATAGAGGGTTTTATCAGACAAATCAGTAGGTGAGGACACTAACTGATCTCCCTAGATCCACCTAGATCTAGAACAAAACACACCAGAACATGACGCTTTCCTTAAGTTTTAAATATTGAATTTACTAACTAAATAGGGATGAGTGACATACCATTTAAATGTCACTTCCTATTTCCATTACCATCCTAACTCCATTCCAATGCTCATACAATGATGATCCTGCAAAAGAACGCAACCAACCAAAGTGATAGTAATAGCATAAACTCAATATAAACCTATGTATGTGATCAATGAATCATACAATAAAACACAAAAATCTTTACAGGAAAGAATCATATTACTGTATCATATTGAATATGAAAGAGAGATTACAACCATTGCCTTGATGTCGTAAGGTCCCTTCCAGCTGTCCTTCATTCCCCACACACTTCTTGCTCCAAGAATTCTGAGACCATGGATCTGATAGCTACTCAAAATCTATCTTGACAAAGCAAATCTCAAATCCACTCCAACCAAGCTAATAATTCCAAGCCAACCAAAGCTAACAAGCTCAAGAACCCCTTCTCCATGAGAGATCCTCTCCTTTTATAAGTTGAAG